>JAZKJV010002474.1:80000-268884 GCA_037367405.1 Ottelia alismoides | reverse complement strand
AGCCACTCCTTCACTCTCTCCTTATACTGTAGGCTGTTTGAGAAAGCTGTATCTCTAAGCTCCTCCAGGGCAGCTAACTCTGCCCTCCTCTGGTCTCCTACACCATCTGGATCCATAAGAATATCTGTAACTGCCCAAAGTGACTTGTGCCTCAGCTCAACAGGTAAATGGAACGGCTTGCCATAAACGAGGTGAAAGGGAGATGTGCCCAATGGTGTCTTGAAAGAAGTCCTATATGCCCACAAGACCGAGTCTAAAAGCTGTGACCAATCCTTTCGGTCAGGGCGGACGACTTTCTGCAAAATAGTCTTGATCTCCCTGTTCGAGACCTCGGCTAGACCATTCGTCTGTGGATGGTAAGGTGTAGCAACACGATGGTCTATACTGAACTCGCTAGCAAGGGCCTTCACCTGGTCGTTGATGAAATGAGACCCCCCATCAGAAATCAGAACTCGTGGAACCCCGAACCGCGTGATGATGTGCTTCCTCAAAAATCTGCAAACTGTCCTCGCATCAGCGGCTCGGGCGGGGATGGCCTCAACCCAACGACTAACATAATCAACGGCTAACAGAATGTACTCAAATCCCTGACTCTTAGGGAATGGACCCATGAAATCGATGCCCCATGCGTCAAAAACCTCACAGAAATGAATGGGCTGCATCGGCATCATATCACGCTGTCCACAAGTGCCCATCCTCTGACAGTCAGTACACCTCTTCACGAACTCATCAGAGTCCTTGAAGAGGGTAGGCCACCACAAGCCGGATTGGAGCACTTTCTGTGCCGTTCTCCTCCCAAAATGATGTCCTCTTGCCTCAAGCTTGTGGCAGTAAGTGAGGATGCTATGGTGTTCCTTCTGAGGAATGCACTGATGAATACCCATTCATCACTCTTTATTCTTATATTTTAGCTACAAAAACCGATGCAAATGCATGTAGATATGTGTAAATACAAATAATTAGCAAAAGCATGCATCTTGTAAAAATATGTAATTAGCATGTTTTTGTGCAAAATAAAAGAATAAAGAGTAAAAATAAAAAGAGGGAAATATTTAGAATAAATATTGAGCAACCTAACCCAAGGGAGGGCTCATCATGGGCCTGACCGCATAAAAGCCACAGTAGAGAGAGATAGGGGCTCACTTATGTATATATAAATAAAATAATATTTTCCTCATCCAAAAATATGCTTGTATATATTTTGTACAAATTTATAAACTATTAAACACAAAATAAAAACTTAAAAGTTAAAAATGCAAAAATACACCTTCACCATGTACATAAGACCACCATCCTTATTTATCTAACCTTGTAAATAGATGTATTTATTTCTAAAACTTTTTGTAAATATCCTATGTTACATATTGTACATAAAATAAATAAAAAGAAACAAAACAAAATCAAATAAAAATTACAAAATTAAAAATACAAAAATATCTTGTACATACATCATGTATATAGTTATACATAAATAATTATTTCACCTATATATCTAAATAATAAAATAAAATAAAAATAGCCTTTTATTCCTCATTTTATCCTATAAATAAATAAAATATAAAATAGGAATAAAAATGTATATAAATAACTAATTAAAAATCAAAAATCAAAAATCAATATAGTGTATATATACCTATGTATAGCTACTATGTATATACTTTTTTTTTTCCAAAAATTAATTAAAAATCACAAAAAATAGAAAAAATTAAAACAAATATTTTTTATGTTTTAAGTTTTTGAAAATTCGGCCATTTAAGGCCCCAAAAAAATCAAATAAAAATATAAGCCTTGGCGGGCTCTGATTGGTCCACGGGGGATTGTTGACCCCGGTCAACACCTCCCCCAGGACCACCAGAGCCCGGGTCCGCTCGCCCGACCCGTTTTCTCCCCTCTTTCTACGAGTGACCCGATCGCCATTTGCCCCAACTCCGGGTCCGGATTGATCACGTCACATCCGAGAGCCTCGCCGGAGCCCTCGCCTTGGGATCCGCGCTCCAGCTCGCCTACCCGATCGATTCTTGCCGGACCCTCCACAGTATAAAGGCTGAGCTCCGCCGCACTTTCTTGGGATCTTTGGCTCTCCACCTTCACTCCCGTGACCTCCATTGCATTCAGCAAGGTGACAGCTTCCGTCTGCCGTGTTGCAGCGAGGAGGAGGGTGCCCGACCATCGATCCGGCAGCCGTGCGCCGCCGTGCTCCGCCACCTAGTTGGAGCTCGAGCTTCAGGCCTTGACGTCCTTCGAGGCGACGACCAGGAGTTAGCCACACTCCCAGCACAGTCTCCCACTTCGCCCAGGTAACCCTTTCGCCCTTCCATTTCGCGTAATTTCTAGTTTCGCCCAAATCGACTCCTCGCTGTGTTCCTCTGATTCCGGCCATATCGTCCATCATCTCGATCATCGGAGCACACGCTCACCTTCGCCACTTCCTCGCGCACGTTCTACGCCCACTCGTTCAACCCAGCTCGCCCCGGAGCTGGGAATCGAGCTCCCCCATCCCCAGCTCGCCGGAGCTCATTCGCACCGACCCACCAGCCACCTTCACCCCGCTTCTTTGGGTCGAGGCACTTTGCCCTCGACCCGCGAAGCTCTTGGTTCATTTTGCAGGTCCAAAGGGAGTCATCTGAGACCCCCATACGTTCAGACCAGGAGCTCTTCGCCGACGACCTCGCCGGAGCCCCTCCAGGGCACGGCCGGGCCATCGGATAGTGCCAGCAGCTGCGGGACGCCGTCGCCTATCTTCCCCGATCATCAGGAGCAGCTGAGGAGGACTGCAGCTCACGCACGAGGCCGGCGAAGCTCGCCGGTGGAGTGTTCTTCCACCATCCTCCAGCACCGTCCGATCAGCCCCCGCTCCCAGTTTGCATCGTCACCGTCCGTTCTTCGAGGAGCAGCATCCGTCGATCATCGCTAGGGGCTGATCAGGACCGTTCGAGCAGCGGAGAGAGACACCTGAGGCCATACCCGTTCGATCTTCCACGTGTCCTCTCCAGCACCGTCGATTCGGCTCGAGGTCAGACGAAGAGGAGCGCCAGCCATCCAGGACCGACCGATCTTCCACGTGGCGCCTATCCAACCGTCGGCGAATAAAGGGGTAAATTTCTTAGGCCCCCTCGTAGTTTGAGTCTTTTATTTCTAGTCCTGTAAATATTTTAGTTATTTTATTTACGTAGGGTAAATTGCAACTGGGACCTCGTGTTTGTTTTTATTAGCATTTATACCCCTGTGTGTATGAGACCACGTGCTTCGTCACGTGCTTGTTTGGGTTATTTGCATCTTTGATCCTGTAGTTCTGTTGGGTTTTGAAATGAACGAATACTTTTTGGTAATTGCACTTATGCCCCTGTGAGTGTTGTTTATGCACATGTGCGGATTTTAGTGGGATTTTTGCATCCAAGCCCCTGGACTTTTGGTACGAGTTACCAAAAAGTCCAGAAACTTGGTTTTTATTACCAAAAGGCACCTGAGTGCCCCAGGCACGCGCCACGCGCGTGACTTGCTGGGATTTTTGCACCTTGGCCCCCAGACTTTCGGGTATTTGCACTTTGGTCCCTATGCACAGTGCCCTCTTTTAGATTTTGAATAAAATATCAAATCACCTCCAAATTCGATGAAAATTTGACACATGGCTCCTGCCATGTTGTAGGATTTTTGAGAATTTTGGGGGACATTTCTGAGTCCTTTTACTATTTTTAAAAATTCAAAAACATCTATTTCAGCTACTGTTTGAATTGGAAAATCACAAAAAAATATAAAAACCCCTATAAAAATCCTATAAAAATTAGTTACTGTTTCTTGTGTGTTGTTCGATTTTCTAGCCAATTTTGGCTATTTTTCATTGCTTAAAAACCTTAAAAATTTCAAAACCCCTAAAAACTCATAAAAATTATAATAAATAATCTAAAAATCCAAAAACAATAATTCTGGTGCTCAAATTTCCTTGTTTTATCTAGTTTACAGGAAAATTACCTCCAGGTCTTCTGAGATCCTTAGATATTTTATCTTTGGGTTTTGGGCCCTGCTGGATAGTACCTTGTTTTCTTTGCACTGTTTGATTTTTAGAAAATAAAATACACCTCATAAAAATCCCAAAAATTCAACAAAAACACTTAAAAACCCAAAAAGCATAAAAACAATTTTTCTTGAATTTTTGCTTGATTTTTGGTGTGCTAAATAAATTGCTTAAGTGTGCTTGTTTATACTTTCTTTTATTTCCTTCACATATTAAAAATCCAAAAAAAATTAAAAACAATTAAAAACCACTAAAAAATGTTTTATCCTTTTTCTGATTCTTTGACTACTTCGTAGGCCTTTGGCCAATCCGTGCTCCTTGTGCTCGACCCTGGGAGCTATACCAGGTTAATCACATAGCGAGACCGCTTTCGCATTTTCGATTGATTTTATTTCTCGTAGTGGTCTATTTTTCTTGATATACCCATCCGATTGATTGAGGTCACAACGACCATTCCTTTGCCTTTGCCGACGCCAGACGCTATCCCCTCCTTCGTGGTAAAGGATGGGATCCTCCCAGTGGTAGGACTTGGCCTTCGCAAGGAAGGTCTCAAGCCTCTGCCTGGGCCAATCTTGTGGGACTTTCCCAGCAACGAGAAAGTTCACAATATCAGCATACCACGGGAGTGAGGCGATAGCAAGGATCGCCTCATCTGGGAAGGTATCTCGAATAGGATCAATCTGCTCAGACTCCTCAGGCTGCTCTAAACGGGAGAGATGATCCGCCACCATATTCTTGACTCCAGGCTTATCCTTGATCTCAATGTCGAACTCCTGGAGTAGAAGGATCCATCTAGTCAGTCTGGCCTTGGCATCCTTCTTTGCCATGAGGTACCTGATGACGGTGTGATCTGTGTACAAAGTCACTCTAGATCCAATGATATAAGATCGAAACTTATCTAGGGCGAACACTACGGCTAGCATCTCCTTCTCTGTGACCGTGTAATTCCGCTGGGCGGAATCCAATGTGCGGCTAGCATAGTGGATAGCAAACAGAACTCCATCCCTCCTCTGTCCCAGCACTGCTCCCACAGCAAAATCGGAGGCATCCGTCATGATCTCGAATGGGAGAGACCAATCAGGCGGCTGGAGGACAGGAGCCTCAATCACACACTGCTGGAGAGTCGCAAAGGACGAAAGACACTTGTCATCGACAAGGAACTTGGTGTCTTTTGTCAAGAGGTCAGTCAACGGCCGGGCAATCCTACTGAAATCCTGAATAAATCTCCTATAAAATCCAACGTGCCCAAGGAATGACCGTAACTGCCTCAAATTGGACGGCGGTGCGAGTTTTCTAATGACATCAACCTTGGCCGGATCCACCTCCATGCCCCTGTTGGAGATGATATGGCCAAGCACCGTCCCTTGAGTCACCATGAAGTGACTCTTCTCCCAAGATAGAACCAAATGGTACTCAATACATCGCTGGAGTACTTGGTCTAGGCAGTCAAGACAGGAGTCGAATCCGTCGCCGTAGACCGAGAAATCGTCCATGAAGACTTCCAAACACTCCCTACCATGTCCGAAAAGATCGACAGCATGCACCTCTGAAAAGTCGCAGGGGCATTGCATAGCCCAAATGGCATGCGTCGAAAGGCATATGTACCGAAGGGACAGGTAAAGGTGTCTTCTCCTGATCTTCAGGAGTGATGGCCACCTGGTTGTAGCCCGAGTACCCATCCAGGAAGCAATAATGGCTCTTCCCTGCCAGTCTCTCAATGATCTGGTCAATAAAAGGCAGGGGGAAATGGGTGGCCTGGTTGAGTCTCCTGTAGTCAACACAGACCCTCCAAGAGGTGGGTACTCGTGTAGCAATCTCCTCTCCCGACTCACTGATCACAGTTGTGATGCCCGTCTTCTTGGGCACCACATGCAAGGGGCTAACCCACTTGGAGTCGGAAATGGGATAAATAAAATCTGCACTCCACCATTTTGATATTTCCTTCATCACGACCTCTCTCAGGTTGGGGTTCAGTCGTCGCTGGAACTCACGCGACGGCTTCGCCTCCTCCTCGAGATAAATATGGTGGGAGCATACTGATGGACTAATCCCATGGAAATCTGCTACGCTCCATCCGATTGCCTTGCGGTTCGTTTCAATAACCCTCATCAAACGGGATTCCTGCTCTCCAGTCAGATCGGCAGAGATGATGACTGGGTACATCTCAGGCTCTCCGCAAGGAACTGATACTTCAGCGAAGTGGAGAGCGGCTTCAGCTCTGGACAGCTGGGCGCTGGCAATTCTGGCTTCGGAAGAAAATGTGTCAATGCTGCTAAGTCTGCCAAATCTGCTTGGGAGAAAGAAAGCGAACTCTCGCAAACTGGATCTGGGGGAGGCTGCTCAACTGTGCTGTCTCTGATCTGCTCTGCCTCTACCTCCTCCTCATCTGTAGGCTCAGATGGACTCAGGTCTGGCATCTGATCATCACAATCTGCCCAATCAGACTCTGAATCCGAGGGATCTGCATCGAACAAGGTGGCATCAGTACCACCGTCACACAAGGTGGCCTCAGTACCACCATCACTAGAAACCGTGTCGCGATCGAGACCCGGCTCTGCTGCCTCTGTTGTATCCTGGACCAGGGCTGTGCTCTCTAGACTCTCCTCTGCTATCATCTCGGCATCAGCTGTGTCTGAAAATGAGAGGATGGCCTGTGCTGCAGGATCTGCCCATGCTGCCTCGTCGTCTGTGATCACAAAGTCACAGTCCTGGTGGATGTCTGGCTCTGCGTCTGTCAGCTGCTCTGAATCTGTGCTAGCCTCTGAGTGTGCTCTCTCTCTGGCTCTGTAGTCCTCGACCGTCTCTATTTGTATACTCTCGCCCTCGACGCGAAAGTATACCTTCCCGCTATCATGATCAGTCACCGCCTTGGCTGTGGCCAAGAACGGACGACCAAGGATGATGGGGGTATCGGCCACTGAATCAGGGATCTCCATGTCCAACACTACGAAGTCCACGGGGAATTTCAGACCCTGAATCGTGACGATAACGTCTCGCAACAACCCCTTCGGCCTCTTGACAGATCGATCAGCAAACTGAAGGACTGTCCTGCTCTGTCTAAGAGTGCCCAACTCGAAGCGGTCGAGAAGGGCTGCCGGAAGGAGGTTGATCGACGATCCGCTATCCAATAGAGTCTGGTCGAACCTCTGCTCACTAATCTGACATCTGACATACGGGGCCCCTGAATCTGGCCTCTTGGCCGGCAGACGGTTCTGAATAGCGAAACACGTGGCTTTCGTCAGCACATGAATCTCTGAAGTGCGGTTCCTCCTCCTCCTCCTGACTGTGGTCCTGTCTCTCAAAGATCGCTGAAGAAGGGGGATGTGCTGCAAAGCCTCCTGGAGGGTCAGCTGGATGTGAAATCTGTCGATCATGCTCTGGCTGAATTCCTCCTGCTCTCTCTTTTTTGGGTCTTTTTTCTTTTTTCTTCCCCTTCCCCATCTGAAGGGCTCTAGGGAAGGGGATCACAGGGTCCTTCTCAGATGAAGGACTAGGAAAAGGCCTAGACGGCTCAACGGCCGGATCCGCACATACATCAAGCACCACAGTGGGACCAGAAGAAACTAAACCTTTTCCTTTATTCACAACAGTGTTTTGAGATACATGAGAATGAGGAAAAACACCTGATCTCTCTACACAAACACCGCTGGCCTCAGTACCACCACGGGCTGGCTCTGCTACTGGACGTCTCGCGGCCTCAGTACCGCGGGTTGGCTCAGCTCCTCTGGTGGCATCAGCACCACCTCCTCGAACTGGTGAAGCGGCGGCCTCAGTACCGCCGGTGGAATCAGCATCCTTGGTGGCATCAGTACCACCGTCATCGTCATGTGCGGCCTCAGTACCGCTCTCCTCCTCCTCATCTGGCACCCTGGATGGATCCTCGAGTCGTCGCTCAGATGAGGCGCCGCCTACTGGTGCTCTACCGCTCCTAAGTGTAACAAAATCAGCATCAATTAGGTCCGCAGACATATCATCAAATGGATCACTAAGAGTGGCATGCTCAGTGGAAACTACCTGCTCAGATTTCCTCTTCAGGCTGTTCGGATTCGGCTCTATCTGTGCAGGGATGGCGGCCTTCCCTCTCATCAGGTCCCGCATCTCCTGGCGGAACTCGTCCATCTCCCGTCTAAATGTAGCCTGCTGGTCCGTGAGGAGACGGGCTACGTCATCCAAGGTGGAGCTCTCATGGGGGCCCGACGGGTAGCCTCTCTGGTAATGAGGCTGCTGGAACTGGTGTTGCTGTTGCTGAGAGGGGTAGGAGGAAGGATGCTGCTGCTGGTGTGGCTGGTGAGCCTGCTGCTCACGTCTCCAAGACTGTCCCTGCTGTTGATAGGGACGAGGAACGAAGGATGACTGCTGTTGTGGCTGGTAGGCTGGGGGCTGCTGCTGCGGCTGGTGATCTCTCTGCTGGCTATACTGCCCTCCCTGACCGGATGACTGCTGCTGGGGCTGGGTACCTCCACTCCCCCACCTGAATCCGGGATGGTCTCGTCGGATCCCAGGCTGGGGGCGGTCATACCAAATCCCGTTGACATCCATCAACGGCTCTGCATCGTATGGGGCTGGCGGGAGTACTGCCAGAGGCTGATCCGGCTGGTATACCACCATCTGCATGTATGGAGATGGTGGTGACTGGTAGGAGGGCTGCTGCGGCTGGTACGGCTCTGCCTGTACAAGGTGAACCTGTCTAGGCTGCTGAAAGGAGCTGGAGCGCTGGGACGAGCTGCTGCTGCCGCCGGTATCGCCTCGCGACTGAAGACGGGGCTGTGAAGCCGTCTGTGCCTCCTGAAGACACATGAGCTGGGTCTTCATGTCGCTCAGAGTCTGTGCCATCTGCTCCATCTGCGTGATGCCCTGACACTGCTTCTTCTCGATCAGCTCCATCCGGTCCAACTTCTCGCTGATAATACCCATATCCGCAGCGGAAGACTCTGCCTGTGCTGCTGCAACTGTGGATAAACTGGATGGACCGGCGTCGACCCGTGCTATCCTCTAGTACTGCACGGGTCCTGGCTGCTGCTGGGGTCTCCCCTGTGTGTACAACCGGGTCTGGGACATCACCATATAATTCTCGGCCATCTCCTCGTAGATGGCACAGACCTGGTCGTGATCCTTGGCGAAGTAGGACCCGCTGCAAGAAGCATTCACCAGGCCCTGGAGCTCTGGTGTCAACCCGCTGAAGAAGCTCCGAACAAGGTTCGGCTTCGAGATGTCGTGGTGCGGGCATCTGTCTGTGAGCTCACGGAACCTCTCCCATGCCTCGTGGAATTGCTCATTGGGGAGCATGGAGAAGTTACTGATCAGGGCCCTCGCTGCATTCGTCCGCCCGAGTGGATAATACTTGTTCAAGTACTCGGTGCGTAGCTGCTCCCAGGTGTAAACAAACTTCCCCAGATGCTTCAGCCAGGTGGCTAATCTGTCTGCTAGAGAGAAGGGGAAGGCGATCATCCTGATCGTGTCCTGGTCCACCTGACGGTCGTGGACAGTACTGCAAATCATCTCAAACTCCTACAGGTGGAGATGAGGCTCCTCTGTCGCCAAACCATGGAATCGGGGAAGAAGCTGCAAGGTGTTCGGGGGGAACTTGAAGTCCCCCACGATCGCTGGAAGTACCACCCAGCGGTGAGTCAGGGTCGACCCGGGGTTGTGGTTTTCCCGCATCGATCTAAGTGGTGGTGGTGGTGCTCCTCCTGCTCCTGTTGCTGCTGCGGCGGCGGCTGCTGCTGCTGCTGCGGCTGCTGCGGCTGCTGCGGCAGCTGCCGCATCGTCGAGTCCTCCTCCTGCTCCTCCTCTGCGGTTGGCTCTCAACTGCTCAAACTCTCGCCTCATGTCCATCATGAAAGCTCCCTGATCCCTCAGCTGCTGCTGAACTGACTCGAGGGAGGCGATCAGGGTGGAGTTGATCGAACCCTGGTCCAGGACAAAATGCTGCTCTCCTCGTGGACCTCCAGGGTGATCCTCAGAACTGCCGGCCATGACGTCTGCAAAATCAAATGAGCCCAACCAGGTGATGTCAAATCTGCTAATCTCTTCTCGGGCTCATGTCGCTCAGATCCGAAAGAAAGGGGTTCGAGGGGGAACAGGGCGGAGTCGTACTCGGGCTCGGAGAGCTGGTCTCGGCTCTCGCGGGCCAACCTAGATGATCGGGTAGACGTGCCCGAAAGCGGTGCAGCCAGAGGTCATCTTGATCTAGCGAGTAGTGTGGATGAGATCTGGAGAAACTATGATCAGAATGCAAACCCCCGGTTCACCAACGCAACGCGAGCTGAAGACCGTAAAAGATCGGTCAAATTATCTTGTCAATTTTATTAGGTGAACACACAAGATATCAGAGCGCTTACGTAACCTGTTGGGATACCCGATGCTACTCCAACCGACTGGCCCGCACGGAAGAGTCGGTAGTCAGCTAGAAATAGCACCGGAGGGCTCTACCTAGGGTACGGGTCACTCTCTCGCGCATCCAAACCATACAATGAGGGGGTTGCTCTCCCCAAGACAAATTTTTAGGGTGAGTGTCTTTTAAGGTCAATAGTTTTATCCAGTCCCAATTTTATGATTTTTCTTTTTAATATTTTTTTAAATAGAAAACAAACGCCTAACGAATTTTTCGGTTCTCCTGGTTATTTAATCCAAAACAGGGGGAGAAGACGAAAAAGCCGATGCGCGATGAAATCAATGATGCATGCTGAGATAGAAATGCGTACCTTGTCTCCAGCACTCTACATGCAAGTGATCCGCGCAGAATTTAAAGACAGGAAATAAACTACCTAAATGGTGCAGGCGGAAAGCCGAGTCCCTAAACAGCAGTGCTACTCGAAAGAACGGCTAGCCGACCACCAGCCTCCAATCCAAAGAGTCTGGTCTAGACCCACCCCTCCTCTTCTCGACAGGTCGAGTTCAGGAGTAGCGCTTGACGGGGTGGGCTCGCGGCGCGTAGGCTCGGAGGTGATGGAACAGCTATTTTATTATTATTTTTATTATAGGTCCAATTACCGCACTAAAGGAACAAGCAATTATATTAGGGTATTTGGATCCTATGAGTTACGTCACAATCAAGCAGAAAATCCTACGGCTAGGGGCTCAGAAAACCGCGTAAACACCGGAAAAGGCAGTAAAAAGAGAAGAAAACAAAAACGCGTAAAAAGCCGCGAAAAACTCCTAAGGGTCCCCCGAGCACACCGATGCTCGGCGAAACAGACCCGCTAAGTCCAATCACAGTCCAAAGGTCCAATCTGAGTCCCTGTATTATTACAATAACAATCAAAAGTCTAATCTAAACCTCACCCACTCAACTCTCTCTCTCTCTCGCTCTCTCCTGCGGCTCCGTGCAGAAGGGAGTCACCTCCGAGTCTCGCGGTTGCGTCGGCTTCTCGAAATCGGCCGCCTCGGTCCTCGGGCCCTCGCAAGAAATAGAGACAAGTGGTGTCAAACCAGATTATTCAAAAAAAATGTCAGAAGAAATGTAGCTACAGAAATCTATACAAAAAGCCGCGAAAAGAAAACCGCGGAAAGAAATGAATCGACTACTAAGCCGTGCTCCCCGGCAACGGCGCCATTCTGATGGCACGAAAATATGAGAGACTAAGGTAATCAGGTGTATCTAAGATGGTCGTTGCGACCTCGGTCACTCAGGCGTGCCAATCAAGAAAAAATAATGAACCACTAATAGAGATAAAACAGATAAACACAAAATAACGGTCCTGCTATTGGATTAACCTGGTATAGCGACCAGGGTCGAACTCAAGGAGCACGGGTTGGCCTCTCGGCCTACGAAGTAGTCAAAAAAGAGATAAAATGAAAGGAGAAAATATTTTTGGTGGGTTTTTAATTATTTGAGATTTTTTTTCGATTTTTAATGAATTAAGAAAATAAGAAAAGTAAACAAACTCACACTTCAACAAATTATTTAAAGCAATAAAAGTCAACCAAAAATTCAGCAAAAATATTTTTATGTGTTTTATATTTTTTTGTTTTTGGTGAATTTTTGAGAATTTTCTGATGTTTATTGAATTTTCTAAAAATCAAACAGTAGCTGAAATCAAAGGTATTGTCCAACCGAGCTAAAAGGGCCTAGATAAAATATCTAAAAGCCCTAAATTAGCTGGGAGGTAATTTTCCTGTGAAGAGAAGAAAATAAGGAAAATTTAGGCACCTATTTTATTGTTTTTGGATTTTTGATTTAATTATTAGAATTTTTATAAGTTTTTAGGTGTTTTTCAATTTTTAGTGGTTTTCAGTAATGAAAAATAGCCAAAATTGGCTAGAAAATCAAACACATCAAATAGACAGTAGACATTTTTTGTAATTTTTGGACACTATTTAATATTTTTTTGTGATTTTTAAAGTCAAACAATAGCAAAAATAGATGTTTTTGATTTTCTAAAAATATCAAACAGTGACGAAAATGTCTCCAAAATTCAAGAAAATTTTACAACATGGCAGGATCCATGTGTCCAATTTTCATTAAATTTGGTGGTGATTTGCTATTTTATTCAAAAATAAAGAGGGGGCACTGTGCACAGGGACCAAAGTGCAAATACCCAAGAGTCTGGGGGGTCTGGTGCAATTGACCCAGCAAAACACGTGCGATGCGCGTGTCTGGAGCACTCAGGGACCCAAATGTAAGAAAAATAAGTTCCGAGGGCTTATTGATAACAGGTACCAAAAGTCCAGGGGCTTATCTACAAAATACCCAAAAATAAACGCACATGCTCAAATACACCACGCACAGGGGTATAAATGCAAATAAGTGAAAGCTTTCATTCAACTAATAACAACCAGAACTACAAGGGCATGAAATGTAAAATACCCAGAGAATCACGTGTCGAAGCACGTGTCACATTGATGAATACCCATTCATCACTCTTTATTCTTATATTTTAGCTACAAAAACCTTTGCAAATACATATAGATGTGTGTAAATATCAATAATTACCAAAAGCATGCATTGTGTAAATACTTATAATTAGCATGTTTTTGTGCAAAAATAAAAGAATAAAGATGAAAAAGAAAAAGAGGGGAATATTTAGAATAAATATCGAGCAACCTAACCCAAGGGAGGGCTCAGCATGGGCCTGACCGCATAAAAGCCACAGTAGAGGGAGATAGGAGCTCATGTGTATAGATTTTTGTAAATAAATAAAATTATATTTTCCTCAACCAAAAATATGCTTGTACATATTCTGTATATATTTAGAAACTCTTAAAAACAAAATAAAAATTTAAAAATCAAAAATGCAAAAGTAGCCCTTTCACCATGTACATAGACCATGCCTCCTTATGTATTTAACCTTGTAAATAAATTTATTTATTTTCAAAACTCTTTGTGGATATTCTATGGTATATATTGTAAATAAAATAAATAAAAAGAATTAAAACAAAAATCAAATAAAAATAACAAAAATCAAAAAAATACACAAAGATATTGTACATATGCCATGCATATAGTTGCACATAACTATTTATTTCACCTATGTATATAAATAATAAAAATAAAATAAAAATACCCTTTTATTCCTCATTTTATTCTATAAATAAATAAAATATAAAATGGGAATAAAATTGTACAAAAATAATAATTAAAAATCAAAAACCCAAAACCTATATATTGTACATATACCTATGTATAGACCTATTATGTAAATACCTTATTTTTAATTATAAAAATTAATTAAAAATCACAAAAAATTAGAAAAAAATAAATTAAAAATATTTCATGTTTTAAGTTTTTGAAAATTCGGTCATTTAATGGCCCAAAAAAATCAAATAAAATGCAATAATTGGCGGCTCCTGATTGGTCCACGGGGGTTTGTTGACCCCGGTCAACTCCCCCCGCGGACCTTCCTCTTTCGCGGATCGGGCTGTCGACCCGAGTTCCCTTATTTTTCCCAGCCAGATCCGCCTGCCATTCGCGTAAACCCCGGGTCTTAATCCTTCTGCGTGCATCCGAGATCACCGCCCGGAGGTTTGCATGGGGATCCGCGCTCCGAGCTTCGCGCCCGACTCCCATCTTCCCGGACCCCTAATGGTATTTAACCTGAACTCCGCCGCACTTTATTTCCATCTTTGGCTCTCCACTCTCACTCCCGTGACCTCCATCGCATCCAGTGAGGTGACAGCTCCCGTTTGCCGGTGTTGCAGCGAGGAGGAGGTGGCCGGACCACTGATCCGGCAGCTTTGCGCCGCCGTGCTCCGCCGCGTGCAGGAGCTCGAGCCTCAGGCAGTGACACCCTTCGAGGCGACGACCAGGAGCTAGCTAAGCTCCAGCACAGTCTTCCGCATCACCCAGGTAGCCTTTTAGCTCGCCCATTTCGCTTAATTTTTGGTTTCCCCCAATTAGTATCTCCGACGTATTCCGTTGATTCCGGCTACATCGTGCATCATTTCGATCATCGGGACACACCATCACCTTCGCCATCCTTCGACGCACCTTCTACGCCCATTCGTTCAACCCAGCTCGCCCCGGAGCTGGGGTTCGAGCTCCGCCATCTTCCGCTCGTCGGAGCTCGCTCGCCCCGACCCACAGTCCACCTTCACGCCGCTTCATCGGGTCGAGGCACTTTGCCCTCGACCCGCGAAGCTTCTGGTGCATTTTGCAGGTCAAAAGGAGGCCATCTGAGGCCCCCTCCCATCCAGGCCAGGAGCTTGTCGCCGCCGACCTCGCCGGAGCCCCTCCAGGGCTCGGCTGGGTCATCTGAAGCCACCACCAGCTGCGGGACTTCACCGCCGATCTTCTCCGATACTTGGAGGCAGCTGAGGAGGACCCTAGCACGCGCACGAGGCCGGCGAAGCTTGCCGGCTGAGTGTTCTTCCACCGTCCTCCACCACCGTCCGATCGCCCCCCGCTCCAGATTCTATCGTGGCCGTCCGATCATCGAGGAGCCACAACCGCCCGATCATCCAGCGGGGCGATCTGGGCCGTGAGAGCAGAGAGAGGGAACCACCAGCGCTCGAGGTCGTTCGATCATCCACGTGGCCTCCTCTGCGCCGTCGATCAGCTCACGTGCGGAAGAGAAGAGAGGCGCCACTCACCAGGACCGTCCGATCATCTACGTGGCGCTCATCCAGCCGTCGGCGTAATAAGGGGTAATTTACCTTAGACCCCCTCGTAGTTTAAGTTTTCAGTCCTAGTCCTGTAAATATTTTAGTCATGTTATTTACGTAGGGTAAATTGCACATTGGACCTCGTGCTCTTTGATATTTGCATTTATACCCCTGTTTGTGTGAGCCACGTGCTTCGTCACGTGTACTTTTGGTTTATTTGCAATATTAGTCCTGTAGTTCTGGTTGGTTACGAATGAATGAATACTTTCTGGTATTTGCACTTATGCTTCTGTGAGCATTCTATTTGAACATGTGCGTGTTTTAGTGGGTTAATTGCATAACCGTCCCTGGACTTTTTGGTACGAGTTACCAAAAGGTCCTAGGACTTGGTTTTTATTACCAGAAGGTCCCTGAGTGCCCCAGGCACGCGCCACACGCGTGACTTGCTGGGAAAATTGCACCGAGACCCCCAGAGCTTCGGGTATTTGCACTTTGGTCCCTGTGCACAGTGCCCCCTTTTGGATTTTGAATAAAATATCAAATCACCTCCAAATCCAACGAAAATTTGACACATGGCTCCTGCCATGGTGTAGGATTTTTGTAGATTTTTTAGGACATTTTTGATCTTGTTTGCTATTTTCAAAAATTCAAAAACATCTATTTTTGGCACTGTTTCACTTGAAAAATCACAAAAAAATATAAAAACACCCCCAAAAATTCTATAAAAATTAGTTACTGTTCTTTGTGTGTTGTTGATTTTCTAGCGAATGTTGGCTATTTTTCATTGAGTAAAAACCCTAAAAATCTAAAAACACCTAAAAACTCATAAAAATCATATTAAATAATCTAAAAATCCAAAAATAATAATTTTGGTGCTCAAATTTTCCTTATTTTCTCTAGAATACAGGAAAATTACCTCCAGGGCCATCTGAGATCCTTAAATATTTTATTTTGGGGTTTTGGGCCCTGCTGGACAGTACCTTATCTTTTTTAGTACTGTTTGATTTTTAGAAAATAAAATACACTTTATAAAAATCCCAAAAATTCACCAAAAACACTTAAAAACCTAGAAAACATAAAAATAATTTTTCTTGAATTTTTGCTTGATTTTTGGTGTGTTAAATAAATTGCTCAAGTGTGCTTGTTTATACTTTCTTTTATTTTCTTCACTTTTAAAAATTCAAAAAAATATAAAAATCATTAAAAACCACTAAAAATATTTTGTCTTTATTTTATTTCATTTCGACTACTTCGTAGGCTTCTTAAGCCAACCCGTGCTCCTTGTGTTCGACCCTGGGAGCTATACCAGGTTAATCCCATAGCTAGGACCGCACTTCGTGTTTTGATCTCTGATTTATTTCGCGGTTCGACATTTTTCTTGATTGAGTGACTCTGAGTGATAGAGGTCGCAACGACCTATTAGTACCTTTACCTCGTTCGCTCGGGTCGCTTATCAGAATGGCGCCGTTGCCGGGGAGCACGGCTTAGTAGTCATTTTTAGCTTTTTCCGCGGCTTTTCGAGCTTCGTGGCTTTTTGTATAGATTCTGTATATATATTTTTATCATATTTCTGCCAATAATTTCTGAACTGACCACTTTTCTCTCTATTTCTTGCGAGGGCCCGAGGAGCGAGGGCGGCATTCCTAGGAGCGCCGGTGCACCCGAGCGAAGCGGAGGCGGCTCGTTTCTTCATCGAGCCGCAGGAGAGAGCGAGAGAGAGAGTTGAGTGGGTGAGGATAGTTTAGGGATATTCATTTATTATTGTTGTAATAATACAGGTGTTCAGAGACTTGAACTGTTTGGACTTGACTTAGCGGGTCAGTTTCGCCGAGCACCGGTGTGCTCGGGGGACCCTTAGCGGTTTTTCGCGGTTTTCTCGCGGCTTTCTTTACCTTTTTTACTACCTTTCCGGTGTTTACGCGGTTTTGATCGAGCCCCTAGCCGTAGGAATTTCTGGTGCTTGTGACGTAATTAGTAGGATCCACACACCTAACTGCTCATCTGTTCCTATAGATCGTTAATTGGACCTACTAATAATAAATAATAAAAATAACTTAGTTGCTTTCCTGAGAGCCTACGCGCCGCGAGCCTGCCCCACAAGCGCTACTCCTGAACTCGACCTGTCGAGAAGAGGAGGGGTGGGCCAAGACCGGACTCTTTGGATCGAGGGCGAGTGACTGAGTTAGACGGTTCTGCGCTAGGAATTGCTCATCTAGGACTCGGTTTTTCCCGTTGCATCATTTAGGTAGTTTTATTCCTGTCTTTAAATTCTGCGCGGATCATATTGCATGTAGAGTGCTGGAGTCAGGTACGCCTTCCTTACTTTGCATGCATCATTGATTTCATCGCGCATCGGCTTTTTCGTCTTCTCCCCCTGTTTTCGGACTTAATAATCAGGAGAACCGAAAAATTCGTTAGGCCTTTTGTTTGCTCTGAAAAATATTAAAAAGAAAAACAATAAAATCGGGACTGCTAATCATACTTGATCTTAAAAACCGCTCACCCTAAAAACTTTGTCTTGGGGAGAGCAACCCCCTCATTGTCTGGTTTGGATGCGCGAGAGAGTGACCCGCACCCTAGGTAGAGCCTCCCGGTGTTAGACCCGACCGATTACCGACTTTTCCGTGCGGGCCAGTCGGTTGGATAGCATCGGATATCCTAACAGGTCACGTAAGCGCTCTGATATTTTGTGTGTTCACCAAAATAAAATAGACAAGATAATTTGACCGAACTTTCACGGTCTTCAGCTAGTGTTGCGTTGGTGAACCGGGGGTTTGTTTTTTATCATAGTTGATTCCAGATCTCATCCGCACTACTCGCCAGATCAAGATGATGGGTAGACGGTCTCTTAGGCAGCCTCTGGCTGCACCGCTTTCGGGCACGTCTACCCGATCATCTAGGTTGGCTCGTGAGAGCCCAGACCAGCTCTCCGAGCCCGAGTACGATTCCGCCATGTTCCCCCTCGACCCCCTTTCTTTCGACACTGAGAGACATGAGCCCGAGGAGAGATTAGCCGATTTGACAGCACCTGAGTTGGGCTCATTTGATTTTGCAGACGTCGCTATGGCAGCCAGATCAGACGATCACTCCAGAGGTCCGCAGGGAGACCAGCATGTTGTATTTGACCAGGGAGCGATCAACTCCACCCTGATCGCATCGCTAGAGACAGTTCAGCAGCAGTTACGCGATCAGGGAGCATTCATGATAGAGATGAGGAGAGAGTTGGAGAGGCTCAGAGCAGAGCGAGGTTCAGAGCAGAGCGAGCCTGAGGAGATGCCTGATGCAGAGGCCGCAGCCGCAGCAGCCGCAGCAGCAGCCGCCGCCGCAGCGGCAGCCGCCGCGGCAGGAGGACCACCACGACCGATGCGGGAGTTGCACAACCCCGGATCGACTCTGATGCATCATTGGGTGGTAGTGTCAGCTATCGTGGGGGACTTCAAGTTCCCCCCGAACACCTTGCAGTTACTGCCCCGCTTCCATGGGCTTGCTACTGAGGAGCCCCATCTTCACCTCCAGGAGTTCTTGATGATCTGCAGCACTGTCCACGATCGCCACGTGGACCAGGATACGATCCGGATGATAGCCTTCCCGTTTTCACTGGTAGATAGAGCAGCCACCTGGCTGAAGCATTTAGGGAAGTTTGTCTACACCTGGGAGCAGCTCCGCACCGAGTACTTGAAAAAGTACTATCCACTCGGGCGGACGAATGCAGCGAGAGCCCTGATCAGCAACTTCTCCATGTTCCCCAACGAGCAGTTCCACGAGGCTTGGGAGAGGTTTCGAGAGCTCCTAGACAGATGCCTGCACCACGACATATCCAAGCCGAACCTAGTTCAGAGTTTTTTCAGCGGGTTGACGCCAGAGCTTCAGGGTCTGGTGAACGCTTCTTGCGGCGGGTCCTACTTTGCCAAGGACCATGAGCAGGTCTGGGCCATCTACGAGGAGATGTCCGAGAACTATATGGTGATGTCTCAGACCAGGCTCTATACTCAGAAGACCCAGCCACATCAGCCAGGACCCGTGCAGTACCAGCGGATAGCACGGGTAGATGCAGGTCCATCCAGTTCGTCCGCAGTCGCAGCAGCACAGGCAGAGTCATCCGCTGCGGACATGGGCATCATCAGCGAGAAGTTGGACCGCATGGAGCTGATAGAGAAGAAGCAGTGCCAGAGTATCACGCAGATGGAGCAGATGGCACAGGTTCTGAGCGACATGAAGACCCAACTCATGTGTCTCCAGGAGACACAGACGGCTTCACAGCCCCGTCTTCTGTCGCGAGGCGATACCGGCGGCAGCAGCAGCTCGTCCCAGCGCTCTAGCTCTTCACAACAGCCTAGACAGGTTCACCTTGTACAGGCGGAGCCGTACCAGCAGCCGCAGCCCACCTACCAGTCACCACCATCTCCAGAGATGCAGATGGTGGTCTACCAGCCGGATCAGCCTCTGGCAGTACTGCCACCAGACCCCTTCGATGCAGAGCCGTTGATGGATGTCAACGGGATTTGGTATGACCGCCCCCAGCCTGGGATCCGACGAGACCATCCCGGATTTAGGTGGGGGAGTGGTGGTGCCCAGCCCCAGCAGCAGCCGTCAGGACAGGGAGGGCAGTACTCCCAGCAGAGAGACCAGCACCAGCCGCAGCAGCAGCCCCCAGCGTATCAGCAGCAGTCATCCTACGGTCCTCGTCCCTATCAGCAGCAGGGACAGTCTTGGAGACGTGAGAAGCAGGCTCACCAGGGATACCAGCAGCACCCTCCATCCTACCCCTCTCACCAGCACCATCAGCAGCAGATCCAGCAGCCTCACCCCCAGAGAGGCTACCCGTCGGGCTCCCACGAGAGCCCCGCTTTGGATGACATCGCCCGCCTCCTCACGGACCAGCAGGCCACATTCAGACGGGAGATGGACGAGTTCCGCCAGGAGATGCGGGACCTGGTGAGAGGGAAGGCCGCCATACCAGCCCAGATTGAGCCGAATCCGAATAGTCTTAAGAGGAAATCTGAGCAGGTAGTACATACTGAGTTAGCCACTCCTAGTGACCCTTTTGATGATACTTCTTCAGATCTATTTGATGCTGATTTTGTCACACTTAGGAGCGGTAGGACCCCAGCAGGCGGCGGCGCCTCATCTGAGCTTCACCACGAGGACACTCCAGAGGCGCCACATGAGGAGGAGGAGAGCGGCACTGATGTCGCTCCAGATGATGATGGTGGTACTGATGCCACCAAGGATGCTGATCCCACCGGCGGTACTGAGGCCGCCGCTTCACCAGTTCTCGGAGGTGGTACTGATGCCACCCATTCAGCCGAGCCAGCCAGCGGTACTGATGCCGCACGACGTCTACCTGCAGCAGCAGCAGAGCAGCCAACCCGTGGTGGTACTGAGGCCATCGGTGTGTGTACAGAGAGAGATGTTATTTTTCCTCGTACTCATGTATCTCAGAACTCTGTTTTGAATAAAGGAAAAGGTTTACTTTCTTCTGGTCCCACTGTGGTGCATGATGTATGTGTGGATCCGGTCCTTGAACCACTTAGACCTTTTCCTAGTCCTTCATCTGAGAAGGACCCAGTGATCCCCTTCCCTAGAGCCCTTCAGATGGGGAAGGGGAAGAAAAAAGAAAATCCCAAAAAGAGAGAGCTTGAGGAGTTCAGCCAGAGCATGATTGATCGATTCCACATCCAGCTGACCCCCCAGGAGGCTTTGCAGCACATCCCCCTTCTCCAGCGTTCTTTGAGAGACAGGACTACAGTCAGGAGGAGGAGGAGGAACCACACTTCCGAGATCCAAGTGCTGACGAAAGCCACGTGTTTTGCGATCCAGAACCGCCTGCCAGCCAAGAGGCCAGATTCAGGGGCCCCGTATGTCAGATGCCAGATTAGTGAGCAGAGGTTCGACCGTACTCTTCTAGATAGCGGATCGTCGATCAACCTTCTTCCGGCAGCCCTTCTCGACCGCTTCGAGTTGGGCACTCTTCGACAGAGCAGGACAGTCCTTCAGTTCGCTGATCGATCTGTCAAGAGGCCGAAGGGGTTATTACGAGACGTTATCGTCACGATTCAGGGCCTGAAATTCCCCGTGGACTTCGTAGTGTTGGACATGGAGATCCCTGAGTCAGTGGCCGATACCCCCATCATCCTTGGTCGTCCGTTCTTGGCCACAGCCAAGGCGGTGACTGATCATGATAGCGGGAAGGTGTACTTTCGCATCGAGGGCGAGAGTATACAAATAGAGACGGTCGAGGACTACAGAGCCAGACTCAGAGCCCGCTCTGATGCGAGTACCGATTCAGAGCAGCTGACAGACGCAGAGCCAGACATCCACCAGGACTGTGATTTTGTGATCACAGATGATGAGGCAGCTTGGGCAGATCTTGAGACACAGACCACCCTCTCACTTTCAGATACAGCTGATGCAGAGACGATAGCAGAGGAGAGTCTGGAGAGCACAGACCTGGTTCAGGATACCATAGAGGCAGCAGAGCCGGTCCTTGTTCGCGACACGATGTTCAGTGATGGTGGTGCTGAGGCCACCTTGTGTTCTGGTGGTACTGATGCCACCGCGATTGATACAGATCCCTCGGACTCAGAGTCTGATTGGGTCGATTGCTATGATCAGATGCCAGACTTGAGTCCATCTGAGCCTATAGATGAGGAGGAGGCAGATGCAGAGCAGAGCAGAGACAGTGCAGTTGAGCAGCCTTCTCCCGATCCAGTTTGCGAGAGTACGCTTTCACTTTCCCAGGCAGATTTGGCAGAGTTAGCAGCTTTCACTCAGTTTCTTCCGCAGCCTGATTTGCCAGCACCCAGCATTCCAGAGCGAAAGCCGCTCCCTACTTCGCTGAAGTATCGATTCCTTGCGGGCGATCCAGATATGTACCCAGTCATCATCTCCGCCGAGTTGACTGGAGAGCAAGAATCCCGTCTGATAGGAGTTCTTGAAAAGAACCGCAAGGCGATCGGATGGAGCGTAGCGGATCTCCATGGGATTAGTCCAGCAGTGTGCTCCCACCATATCTATCTTGAGGAGGGGGCGAAGCCGTCGCGTGAGTTCCAGCGGCGACTGAACCCCAACCTGAGAGAGGTCGTGATGAAGGAAATATCCAAATGGTGGAGCGCAGATTTTATTTATCCCATTTCCGACTCCAAGTGGGTCAGCCCCTTGCATGTGGTGCCCAAGAAGACGGGCATCACGACTGTGATCAGTGAGTCGGGAGAGGAGATCGCTACACGAGTACCCACCTCTTGGAGGGTTTGCGTTGACTACAGGAGACTCAACCAAGCCACCAAGAAGGACCATTTCCCCCTGCCTTTTATTGATCAGATCATTGAGAGACTGGCAGGGAAGAGCCATTATTGCTTCCTGGATGGGTACTCGGGCTACAACCAAGTGGCCATCGCTCCTGAGGATCAGGAGAAGACCACCTTTACCTGTCCCTTCGGCACATATGCTTTTCGACGCATGCCATTTGGGCTATGCAATGCCCCTGCGACCTTTCAGAGGTGCATGCTGTCGATCTTTTCGGACATGGTAGGGGAGTGTTTGGAGGTCTTCATGGACGATTTCTCGGTCTACGATGACGGATTCGATTCTTGTCTTCACTGCCTAGACCGGGTACTCCAGCGATGTATCGAGTTTCATTTGGTTCTGTCATGGGAGAAGAGTCACTTCATGGTGACTCATGGGACGGTGCTTGGCCACATCAGCTCCAACAGGGGCATGGAGGTTGATCCGTCCAAGGTGGATGTCATTAGAAAACTCGCACCACCGTCCAATTTGAGGCAGCTACGGTCATTCCTGGGGCACGTTGGATTTTATAGGAGGTTCATTCAGGATTTCAGCAAGATTGCCCGACCGTTGACTGACCTCTTGACGAAAGACACTGAGTTCCTTGTCGATGACAAGTATCTCTCGTCCTTTGCGACTCTCCAGCAGTGTGTTATTGAGGCTCCTGTTCTCCAGCCGCCTGATTGGTCTCTCCCATTCGAGATCATGACGGACGCCTTCGATTTTGCCGTGGGGGCAGTGCTGGGACAGAGGAGGGATGGAGTTCCATTTGCCATACACTACGCTAGCCGCACATTGGATTCCGCCCAGCGGAATTATACGGTCACAGAGAAGGAGATGCTAGCCGTAGTGTTTGCCCTAGATAAGTTCAGATCGTATATCATTGGATCTAGAGTGACTTTGTTTACAGATCACACCGCCATCAGGTACCTCATGGCAAAGAAGGATGCCAAGGCCAGACTGACTAGATGGGTCCTTCTACTCCAGGAGTTCGACATTGAGATTAAGGATAAGCCTGGAGTCAAGAATGTGGTGGCGGATCATCTTTCCCGACTAGAGCAGCCTGAGGATTCTGAGCAGATTGATCCTATTCGAGATACCTTCCCAGATGAGGTGATCCTTGCTATCGCCTCACTCCCGTGGTATGCCGATATTGTGAACTTTCTCGTTGCAGGGAAAGTCCCACAAGATTGGCCCAGACAGAGGCTTGAGACCTTCCTTGCGAAGGCCAAGTCCTACCACTGGGAGGATCCCATCCTTTACCACGAAGGAGGGGATAGCGTCTGGCGTCGGTGTATTCCTCAGGAGGAACACCATAGCGTCCTCACTTACTGCCACAAGCTTGAGGCAGGAGGACATCATTCTGGGAGGAGAACGGCACAGAAAGTGCTCCAATCCGGCTTGTGGTGGCCTACCCTCTTCAAGGACTCTGATGAGTTCGTGAAGAGGTGTATTGACTGTCAGAGGATGGGCACTTGTGGACAGCGTGATATGATGCCGATGCAGCCCATTCACTTCTGTGAGGTTTTTGACGCATGGGGCATCGATTTCATGGGTCCATTCCCTAAGAGTCAGGGATTTGAGTACATTCTGTTGGCCGTTGATTATGTTAGTCGTTGGGTTGAGGCAATCCCCGCCCGAGCCGCTGATGCGAGGACAGTTTGCAGATTTTTGAGGAAGCACATCATCACGCGGTTCGAGGTTCCACGAGTTCTTATTTCTGATGGGGGGTCTCATTTCATCAACGACCAGGTAAAGGCCCTTGCTAGCGAGTTCAGCATAGACCATCGTGTTGCCACACCTTACCATCCATAGACGAATGGTCTAGCTGAGGTGTCGAATAGGGAGATCAAGACTATTTTGCAGAAAGTCGTCCGCCCTGACCGAAAGAATTGGTCACAGCTTTTGGACTCGGTCTTGTGGGCATATAGGACGTCTTTCAAGACTCCATTGGGTACATCTCCCTTTCGCCTCGTATATGGCAAGCCGTGCCATTTACCTGTTGAGCTGAGGCACAAGTCACTATGGGCAGTCACAGATATTCTTATGGATCCAGATGGTATGGGAGACCAGAGAAGGGCAGAGTTAGCCGCCCTGGAGGAGCTTAGAGATGCAGCTTTCTCAAGCAGCCTACATTATAAGGAGAAAGTCAAGGAGTGGCATGATTCTCATATCTGAGATTGGACAGAGAGTATGGCTGTTTGATGCGAGGCTTAGATTATTTCCAGGGAAGCTACAGAGCAAATGGAAGGGACCTTTTCTCGTCAGAAAGGTGCACGACAATGGTAGTATTGATATATCCGAGTTGTCTTCTGAGAGCACCTTTCGAGTGAACGGCCAGCGGCTCAAGCCATTTCTAGATCATGAGCCGCGGGACGTTATTGTTGCCCCTATTCATTTTGCGTGAGATGTGGTCTCTTGACTCACATCTTTTGCATCTCACGCCTGATTTTCACTGTTCCTCCGCCTGTATAGATCCAGTTGTCCATATCATTCTATTCTTTAGTCCCACATCCCTTTTCTCATCCTATGATTATGCTATACTTAGGGTGTGCTTTACCCTAAGTATAGGGGGGATGTCGGACCTGCAAGTATTCTTTTCATTCGGTTTGCCCCTGTTTTGCTGCCTATACTTAGGGATATTTTACCCTGAGTATAGGGGGGGCAGATTCTGTATCTTCTTCACTCGGATTTCCCTTCATGTACAGCCTGCTATACTTAGGATTAGTTAATCCTAAGTATAGGGGGAAACCACCGAGTTCCTCTCATTCTATTCATTCATTTGTTCCTGTGCTTAGCCATTCCTTTTCACTCCCCTTTTACTAAGCACGAGTTATGTCTTCTTCATCGCTCTTGATCACTCTGAGGACATCGTTCGAGCTAAGTATAGGGGGGTGTGTATATATTTCATATATACTTTAGCCATAACTCGTACTTTGTGTGAGTGTGTTAATAAATAAAATTGCTAAAAACCACACAAATTTAAAAAATTTTCATGTACATAAACCTCTTGTATCCTTGCACATACATAGCTAGTGTACAAAGTATTTTTGTAAAAATGATTTCAAAAATCTTTTGTGTAAAGCTTGTGTAAATATCTGTGTATCAAAATTATGTATATAGTACAAAATTTTTCCAAAATGTTTTGAAAAATCAAAAGTTTGCAAAAATCTTTTGTAAATGCTTGTAAATATTTGTAAATATCTTTTTGCAAAACTTGCACTTCATGCATCATCATCATCCATGATTTTAAAACATTTTCCAAAAATTTTGTAAATGATTGTAAATATTTGTAAATAGCATCTTGTGTACATATATGTATATAATTTTTCCTGGATAAGAGTTGACATTTAAACTAAGCCTGGAATTAAATTGAGAAATGGAGCTTGAAAAAAGATCTTAATCCACCTAACTTTAAGAGGAACCTTATAGGATTTAGGTTTAAGGCTTTTCAGGTCCATAAGGACTTAATTCTTTGAGTCCACTAGGCTATGAGCATATGTCATCTTGATGAGCTTAAGTAGAACACTTAACAACACACGCATGACTCTTAGAGACAATGGCTTGACTTGCACCTGCACTTTACACATGGCTCTCCACGGATGAGGTGGTGAGGAGGCAGTTTCCTTTGGCTTGGGGTAGCATATGAGGGTAGTACTTCTAGGCGGAACCTCTCTTCTTCTTCTAGTGAAGGAAGTGCACCTCAACTTGGTCTAGTGGTGATGAAGGCTAAAGACAGAAGCTTTGGGTTGCAATAAAGCTTCAAAAGAGGGATAGTCTACTGGCTCAAGAGGAAATTTCTTGTATATATGCTGCATCATGTAGATATGCTGTACAGAAGTCTTTGAAAAAAATGCAAAAATGCAAAATAACTCCAAAAAAGTGGTGGGTCGGATTGAAAATTTAATAACCCCACCGGAGTGTACATAGTCAAATAAAGCAAAGCTTATGGTATCCATGTTACATCTCATGAAGCTTGCAGCGGGAGACTTAGCTACACTGGCTAAGCTTCCAAAACTCTATACTTCTACCCCCTCTTCTTGAGCCGGTTGCACTTGAACTTAGAAGGAAATACCCCGCTTCTCGAGGAAAGAGTTGCTAGACCGAGGCATTAGAGTTACCAGGTTGAGGGAGGCTGTTTCTTTGTTACTTCTGAGGTGGGGAGCCACATATCACTTACACTGCATGGAAAGACTCATGGTCATTAGAGTTTGTGTATGTAGACTTGTTCTGATCTGGTTTATTGAGGAGTCTTGTCCATAGATTGGTGGAACTTAGAGGCTGTTGAGTTTTAAGCCTAAGTCTAAATAAGGTTCCGACACATTAATAATCCAAAGATCTGATCGAGCTCCATATTTCAATTTAATGAAGGAAAGTTTAATAATTCAACTTTGATCCATGTACATCCTCTTTTTCTTTTTCTTTTTCTTTCTCTTTCTTTTTCACTTCTTTTTCAAATAAGTGTTTGCTAAGGGACTAGCAAAGTTAAGTATAGGGGGGTGATGAATACCCATTCATTACTCTTTATTCTTATATTTTAGCTACAAAAACCTTTGCAAATACATATAGATGTGTGTAAATATCAATAATTACCAAAAGCATGCATTGTGTAAATACTTATAATTAGCATGTTTTTGTGCAAAAATAAAAGAATAAAGATGAAAAAGAAAAAGAGGGGAATATTTAGAATAAATATCGAGCAACCTAACCCAAGGGAGGGCTCAGCATGGGCCTGACCGCATAAAAGCCACAGTAGAGGGAGATAGGAGCTCATGTGTATAGATTTTTGTAAATAAATAAAATTATATTTTCCTCAATCAAAAATATGCTTGTACATATTCTGTATATATTTAGAAACTCTTAAAAACAAAATAAAAATTTAAAAATCAAAAATGCAAAAGTAGCCCTTTCACCATGTACATAGACCATGCCTCCTTATGTATTTAACCTTGTAAATAAATTTATTTATTTTCAAAACTCTTTGTGGATATTCTATGGTATATATTGTAAATAAAATAAATAAAAAGAATTAAAACAAAAATCAAATAAAAATAACAAAAATCAAAAAAATACAAAAAGATATTGTACATATGCCATGCATATAGTTGCACATAACTATTTATTTCACCTATGTATATAAATAATAAAAATAAAATAAAAATACCCTTTTATTCCTCATTTTATTCTATAAATAAATAAAATATAAAATGGGAATAAAATTGTACAAAAATAATAATTAAAAATCAAAAACCCAAAACCTATATATTGTACATATACCTATGTATAGACCTATTATGTAAATACCTTATTTTTATTTCCAAAAATTAATGAAAAATCACAAAAAAATAGAAAAAAAAATAAATTAAAAATATTTCATGTTTTAAGTTTTTGAAAATTCGGTCATTTAATGGCCCAAAAAAAATCAAATAAAAATGCAATAATTGGCGGCTCCTGATTGGTCCACGGGGGTTTGTTGACCCCGGTCAACTCCCCCCGCGGACCTTCCTCTTTCGCGGATCGGGCTGTCGACCCGAGTTCCCTTATTTTTCCCAGCCAGATCCGCCTGCCATTCGCGTAAACCCCGGGTCTTAATCCTTCTGCGTGCATCCGAGATCACCACCCGGAGGTTTGCATGGGGATCCGCGCTCCGAGCTTCGCGCCCGACTCCCATCTTCCCGGACCCCTAATGGTATTTAACCTGAACTCCGCCGCGCTTTATTTCCATCTTTGGCTCTCCACTCTCACTCCCGTGACCTCCATCGCATCCAGTGAGGTGACAGCTCCCGTTTGCCGGTGTTGCAGCGAGGAGGAGGTGGCCGGACCACTGATCCGGCAGCTTTGCGCCGCCGTGCTCCGCCGCGTGCAGGAGCTCGAGCCTCAGGCAGTGACACCCTTCGAGGCGACGACCAGGAGCTAGCTAAGCTCCAGCACAGTCTTCCGCATCACCCAGGTAGCCTTTTAGCTCGCCCATTTCGCTTAATTTTTGGTTTCCCCCAATTAGTATCTCCGACGTATTCCGTTGATTCCGTCTACATCGTGCATCATTTCGATCATCGGGACACACCAACACCTTTGCCATCCTTCGACGCACCTTCTACGCCCATTCGTTCAACCCAGCTCGCCCCGGAGCTGGGGTTCGAGCTCCACCATCTTCCGCTCGTCGGAGCTCGCTCGCCCCGACCCACAGTCCACCTTCACGCCGCTTCATCGGGTCGAGGCACTTTGCCCTCGACCCGTGAAGCTTCTGGTGCATTTTGCAGGTCAAAAGGAGGCCATCTGAGGCCCCCTCCCATCCAGGCCAGGAGCTTGTCGCCGCCGATCTCGCCGGAGCCCCTCCAGGGCTCGGCTGGGTCATCTGAAGCCACCACCAGCTGCGGGACTTCACCGCCGATCTTCTCCTATACTTGGAGGCAGCTGAGGAGGACCCTAGCACGCGCACGAGGCCGGCGAAGCTCGCCGGCTGAGTGTTCTTCCACCGTCCTCCACCACCGTCTGATCGCCCCCTGCTCCAGATTCTATCGTGGTCGTCCGATCATCGAGGAGCCACAACCGCCCGATCATCCAGCGGGGCGATCTGGGCCGTGAGAGCAGAGAGAGGGAACCACCAGCGCTTGAGGCCGTTCGATCATCCACGTGGCCTCCTCTGCGCCGTCGATCGGCTCACGTGCGGAAGAGAAGAGAGGCGCCACTCACCAGGACCGTCCGATCATCTACGTGGCGCTCATCCAGCCGTCGGCGTAATAAGGGGTAATTTACCTTAGACCCCCTCGTAGTTTAAGTTTTTAGTCCTAGTCCTGTAAATATTTTAGTCATGTTATTTACGTAGGGTAAATTGCACATTGGACCTCGTGCTCTTTGATATTTGCATTTATACCCCTGTTTGTGTGAGCCACGTGCTTCGTCACGTGTACTTTTGGTTTATTTGCAATATTAGTCCTGTAGTTCTGGTTGGTTACGAATGAATGAATACTTTCTGGTATTTGCACTTATGCCCCTGTGAGCATTCTATTTGAACATGTGCGTGTTTTAGTGGGTTAATTGCATAACCGTCCCTGGACTTTTTGGTACGAGTTACCAAAAGGTCCTAGGACTTGGTTTTTATTACCAGAAGGTCCCTGAGTGCCCCAGGCACGCGCCACGCGCGTGACTTGCTGGGAAAATTGCACCGAGACCCCCAGAGCTTTGGGTATTTGCACTTTGGTCCCTGTGCACAGTGCCCCCTTTTGGATTTTGAATAAAATATCAAATCACCTCCAAATCCAACGAAAATTTGACACATGGCTCCTGCCATGGTGTAGGATTTTTGTAGATTTTTGAGGACATTTTTGATCTTGTTTGCTATTTTTAAAAATTCAAAAACATCTATTTTTGGCACTGTTTCACTTGAAAAATCACAAAAAAATATAAAAACACTCCCAAAAATTCTATAAAAATTAGTTACTGTTCTTTGTGTGTTGTTTGATTTTCTAGCCAATGTTGGCTATTTTTCATTGAGTAAAAACCCTAAAAATCTAAAAACACATAAAAACTCATAAAAATCATATTAAATAATCTAAAAATCCAAAAACAATAATTTTGGTACTCAAATTTTCCTTATTTTCTCTAGAATACAGGAAAATTACCTCCAGGGCCATCTGAGATCCTTAAATATTTTATTTTTGGGTTTTGGGCCCTGCTGGACAGTACCTTATCTTTTTAGTACTGTTTGATTTTTAGAAAATAAAATACACTTTATAAAAATCCCAAAAATTCACCAAAAACACTTAAAAACCTAGAAAACATAAAAATAATTTTTCTTGAATTTTTGCTTGATTTTTGGTGTGTTAAATAAATTGCTCAAGTGTGCTTGTTTATACTTTCTTTTATTTTCTTCACTTTTAAAAATTCAAAAAAATATAAAAATCATTAAAAACCACTAAAAATATTTTGTCTTTATTTTATTTCATTTCGACTACTTCGTAGGCTTCTTAAGCCAACCCGTGCTCCTTGTGTTCGACCCTGGGAGCTATACCAGGTTAATCCCATAGCTAGGACCGCACTTCGTGTTTTGATCTCTGATTTAATTCGCGGTTCGACATTTTTCTTGATTGAGTGACTCTGAGTTATAGAGGTCGCAACGACCTATTAGTACCTTTACCTCGTTCGCTCGGGTCGCTTATCACACATCACATACAGGGGCATCTTAGCAAATAAAAGCAAGTACCAGGGTCTCTATGCAAATAACCCTAAAACTAAACAACTAAACTCAATATTTACAGGACTAAAGCGAAATAAAATAAGAAAGAGGGCCTAAGGGTAAATTACCCTTTATTATGCGGAGCGGCTGGATGGTTGCCACGTGTGGATCTAACGGTCTAGATCAGCTGCGGCTCCAACACTAGTGTCCTTTGGCGAATCCGATGGCTAGGGTTCCTCCACGTGGGTGATCGGACGGTGCATGGCGCAGGTGTTGAACACGGAAATCGCAGAGGTCGTGTTGACTCACAAGGCGAATCAACAGTCGCTGATTGGACCTCCAACGAAATCCGAGATTCAAACAACAATTAACCCACGACAAGTAAATCAAGCAATGAAAGTAAATGTGCGGAGTTAAAATTTATTATAACTCTACAACAAGATGTGTATAGGTGCAAGTATGTGTAGAGGTCGAACACAGGGAGCAGACAGGTAGAACGGGGCAAAGATTGCTCAAAAATGTGTGTGTTGTGATTAAGTGCCTATGATGCTAATTTTTTGTGGGTTTTTAATTTTATAATTTTTTATTTGATTTTTAATTTTATATTTTTGTATTTTGATTTTTAATTTACTGATTTTTATTTTCTTTTTATATTTTTTTTATATTTTCTTTTTCAATATTGGAAAATAAAGACAAGGTAATAAAAGACAAGCTAAGGTATTTATAAAAATAGATAAAAATACTCAAAAATAAGGAAATAAAGTCTTTTTGGTCTTTTTATACTTTTTTACTGTTTTTGTGATTTTTGGGTAATTTTTAGAATGTTTTTGGTATTTTTAATTATCAAAATAAAGAAAACAGTGAAGAAAATACAAAACTGAAACTAAAATGGAGAAATAAAATAGCAAACAGTAACAAAAATTCTCCAAATTAATTTCCACTTAAAGATAATAAAACAAAGAAAATTCAGGAAAAGAAAACACTATTTTTGGATTTTTTATGAATTTTATAAATTTTTATGAAGATTGTTAGAGTTTTGCAATTTTTTGGAGTTTGGTTTTATATTTTTTAATGATTTTTGGCTGGGAATTAAAACTAACTAAAAGACACAAAATATATTTTTTTGGGATTTTTCTGAAGTGTTTTTATATTTTTTAGTGATTTTCTAATGCAAACAGTGCTGAAAATGGTAGTTTTTGATTTTTAATAAATATAAAAATGCAATAAATATGAAAAATAAAAATATGCTGATGAACTATGATGCAACAGGAGCTTAATGCTATTTTTGTGGAATTTTTGGAATTGATATGATGTATGCATAAAATACAAGAAACGACAAGAAACTACACGTTCACAGGGGCATTTATGTAATTAGATTAGAACCCAAGGGCCTCTATGCTATTTTCCAAAAAATAAAATAACTACCGAAAATAGTTGCTGGACTGATAGCAAATGCAACAAACTACAAGGATGCCTTTACAAAATCGCCAAAATGCACATGCGTTGCACGCGCCCAGGCGGGGGCATAAACGTAATAACATAAAAGTTAGGGAGTCGGCTTGCAAATGATACAAAATTTAATCAGCAGCAGATGAAAGCTTCGGGGTTATAAAATAAATGCAAAAACGCCTGGGCGGATTATGCAAAATACCCAGGAGCGCGGATCCGACGGCCGAATGCTGTCCACTTACGCCACGTGTCGGGATCTTGCGCGCCGATACCCCTTCATCAAGCGGCTAGGATTAGGTCCTTATGTGGGATCCGACGGTTGCTTTTCCCCCTGGCTGCGACGGTTGCGATCAAAAGGGGGGCGGCAAGATCGACGGTGCCTGTACACCCCCGCCCCCCCCTTTCGTTTTCTCTTCCCAGGTGCGGGCTGGGGCTGCTGCGCGCGGCCGTGGCGGCGGCGCGAGCTCCTCTCCGGCGGCTGCAAAAAAACCGACCCCACGCGGGGGTCTCCTCGCCTCCTAGAACCTGCAATGGACAGAAAATCAACAGTGGATGGCTCCAGGTGCGAGCAAAAAAAGGGGAAAAAAGGTGGAGCGGACGAGCGGAGATGGTGGCCGGAGTTCAAGAACTCCGGCGAGGTGTTCGTGATGGTGTCCAGCACTGATGGAAGGTTGAAATGGCAATCTAAATATACAAAACGAAAGCCTATGCTACCAGCTATCTACTTAGAAGAAAAAACAAGAAAGAAAACTGCCCTCAAGTGGTGTTGAACCACGAGGAAGAACCTCGACGACGGCGACGACCGCCGGAGATGATGGAATCTCCTCCGCCGCCTTGACTGAGCTCCGCGCAAGGGCTGGAGGAAGCCTGTCACTCTTCCCGTCCAGAGCCCAGAAGCCAGGAGTTGAATCAAGGGGTAAAAAGGGTTCAAAGAGGAATGGGAACATTTGGGGCGTTTTTGAAACAATGGCCGAGGGGCCACTTTCGAGGCACGATCACGGGCGAGGCTTTGGTCCATTCCCCAAGATAACAAGTAGGCGTGATAGCTGGATGGTAGGTCTACAATTCTCGTGAAGAGTTCGACCCCATTCGATGAAAGGAGCGCTCTCCAAAAATCGTCAAAAACGAGAGAAAAGACAGTCTGACAACAGCAGAGAGAAGGTCAGACAGTTGACCAGAGTCAACTATCCGAGCCCTCTGGTTGGTCCACGTGGACCAACCAGAAAAACCCTCTGGAAAAAAGATTTAGAAATTAATTAAAAAATAGTAAATGATTTTATTAATTTATGATTATAAAATAAAAAATGTTTGTTATTTTATAAATTATTTTATTACGATTTTTATTTTATTTTATGAGACATATTTTTACAAGTTTGCATTTATACCCCTATAGGTATCTATATCTATATATTTAAGTATTTTATTTTTATTTAGGTGTTTTTAATTTATTTTCTTTTGGTTTTTATTTTCTAAAATTATAAAATACTTTTATATACACAAATGTATTTTTATTTTAATTTTTTGATATATTTTTATACGCTTAATAAAATGAAAATGTTATTTGTATAGGTATAGCTTCATGTATGATACCTATATATTATAATATATACAAGGATTTTTATTTGCATTTTATTTATGTTTTTATTCTTATTTTAATGTACATAATTATTATAAGTATTATTTACAACATTATAAAAATATAAAATTATAAAAATAATAAATAAATAATAAATTGAATATTTTAATATGTACAAGTATACAATGAGGGTCCAAAAGTCAACTTTCAAACCGTAGCTCCGCCAAATGCGAAACCACCGCCATTGGATAGATTATTTTCTTCTATATACAATTAAAGGTGAGTTTGATGCATTTGGAGTTGTCGTTTGTGAGATACGGGTCTGGGAAGTTGGGATTCTGGATTTTTATTCAGACCATAACTTTTTATCTGTACATTATTTTTCTGTGAAATTAATTTTGTATTTTTCTTTATAAAATTATCTACAACTTTCATATACAAAGTTTCTTTATTTGATGTATAAAAAGTGGAACCACAAATAGGTCCCAAAATGAATAAAGAATGAATATGCTGTATAGGTATTTTATCTGTGTTTTGGCCCTTATCTCCCCCTACTTTATTCCTTGTCGACCTATTCATCAAGATGCCTAGGTCTCGGGGTTTTGGGTCATAAAATATTTACAATATTTTATTCTTTTTCTTTTCTTTTCTTTATTCTATTATTTTGGCTTTAAAAACCGCATTTTATACAATATTTACACATATATACATGAATGCTAAAATGCCTATATTAAGCCTATTTACACGCATTTACTAGGGTTTTTAAGGCCAAAATGATAGAATAAAGATGATGAAACGTGGATTCATCATCCCCCTATACTTGCCTTTGCTAGTCCCTAGCAAACACTTATGCAATAAGTGCAGAAAGAGAAAAATAAAGAAAAGAAAAAGAAGAAAGATGGACTAAATTTAATTGTCAAACTTATCTTTACAAAATCAAAGTTTGGAGCTTAAGTCGGACCTTTGGAATTTTAGTGCGGACGGAACCTTAATGAGAACCGTGTTTGAAATCCAACAGTCCTTGAGAATCCCAAAACTCTGTCCAAGTCTCCTCAATAGCCAGGTCAGAAATACTTCAACTCAAACGCAAACTCTTACGACTATGAGTCTGACTCGTACAGTGTAAGTGATATGTAGCTCCCTACCTCAGAAGTGACGAAGAAACAACCTCCCTCAACCTGGTAACTCTAATGCCTCGGTCTAGCAACTCTTTCCTCGAGAAGCGGGGTATTCCCTTCTAAGTTCAAGTGCAACCGGCTCAAGAAGAGGGGGAAGAAGTATAGACTTTTGGGAGCTCAACCAGTGTAGCTAAGTCTCCCGCTGCAAGCTTCATGAGATGTAATTGGATACCATAAGCTTTTGCTTTATTGGACTATATACACTCCGGTGGGGTTATTAAATTTTCAATCCGACCCACCACTTTTTTGGAGTTCTTCTTTTTTTTTTTCTTTTTTTTTTCCAATTGCATCTGTACAACATATCTACATGGTGCAGCATATATACAAGAAATTTTCCTCTTGAGCCAGTAGACTATCCCTCTTTTGAAGCTTTATTGCAACCCACGGCTTCTGTCTTTAGCCTTCATCACCACTAGACCAAGTTGAGGTGCACTTCCTTCACTATAAGAAGAAGAGAGGTTCCGCCTAGAAGTACTACCCTCATATGCTACCCCAAGCCAAAGGAAACTGCCTCCTCACCACCTCATCCGTGGAGAGCTATGTGAAAGGTGCAGGTGTCCAAGTTAGGTCATTATCAACAAGAGTCGTGCGTGTGCTCCGAAATACTCTACTTAGGCAGTCAAGAATCCATTGAACCAAGTCCCGTGATCCTCAAAGAATTAAGTCAACTAGACCTGAAGTACCTCAAACCCAGTTCCTATAAGGTTCCTGTTATTAGGTATATTTTAAGGTCCAATCAAGCTCCAATCTTCAGATTTTACTTAGACTTGTTCAACTATCAAACTCAATCCGAAAAATGCGAATGCTATGCAATGCAATGCAGAAAATATTTTTGTGATGCAATTTTCAAGGATTTTGAACTTTTTATGGATTTTTGAAAAGATGATGCATGCGCATGCAGATGCAATTTTTTTTGTATTTTTCAAAAAGATTTTTCAGATGTTTTTGGATTTTAATTTTGCAAATGTTTTTGGGAATTTTGAAAACAAAAAGATTTTGGCTGAAAAATAGGTTAAAATATGTACACGGGAGTGCTTCTTACATATACAAGAAGTGGATTTTAAGTATTTACAAGGGTGAGTGGTCAATTTTATAAGTACATGTATATAGTGGATTTTGGTGTGATGTAAATATTCCTCAAACTTATTTGACACAAGCTTTTCACATAATTTTTGAAAACTATAGTCCAAAATAATTTTTACAAACATTTTTGCAAACATGGACACACATTTGAAAATCAATTTGCAAAGGTTTTTCAAATAGTATATATAGATTTTTCCACATATTTTTGCAACCATTTTTCAAACCATTTGCAAATCATTTTTCAAACATTTTATTTCACACAAAGAAAATAAATTTTACAAACCACACTTTTTACACAGGTTGAAAACACGAAACAAAATATTTTCAAAATAGTTTTCAATAGATGTTCACAAAGATTTTCAAACTATTTTTCAAACATTTTGCAAAAAACATTTTCACCTGATTTATTAATCAGTAAATACAAAAAGAATTTGAGGAATAATCACATCTTTTTATTAAAGGTTTTTTAATGAATTTTAAAGAATTTTTAGCCATATTATTAAGAAAATACGAAAGTACGAGTTATGGCTAAAGTATATACGTAGTATATACGACCCCCCTATACTTAGCTTGAGCTATGTCCTCATAGATCGGAGAGAAAAGAGAAGACATAACTCGTACTAAGTATAGGCAAGTCTAAAAAATAAATGAATGAATGAATGAGAAGTTGACCGTCCCCCCTATACTTAGGATCAAATAATCCTAAGTATAGCAGACTGTACACAAGGCAGGGAGGGTCAAGGGTGGGAATGAACAGATCGTACTCAGATTGTCTCCCCCTATACTTAGGGTAAGATATCCCTAAGTATAGACAAGAAGAGGAGACAATGGAGAGGATCGAAAAGAATAGAGAAACTCGGGGTGCCAACCCCCCTATACTTAGGACAAAGTACGTCCTCAGTATAGAAAACTGTCTACAAGGGCGGCACCTTTTCGGTAGATGAAGAAGATAGAAGAGGAAAAGAAGAAAAGAAGAAAAGAGATGAAGATGGAAGAAGAGATCGTGAGGATGTACACGTCACTCCCCCTATACTTAGGGTAAAAGAAGCCCTAAGTATAGGCAACAACAGGAGTGATCAGTCGGAACGATAAAAGAGCACTCGGCTCGTCCACCCCCCTATACTTAGGACAAAGTACGTCCTAAGCAAGGCAGACACGAGAATGGGTGGACGAGCAATACGGTAGAGAGAACAGAGGTACACAGAAGTGAATATACAATAGAGATGGATATACAGATGGTCAAGAAGGTAGAAAGCGAACCTTCTTGCGGGACCGCTGAGGAATGGATCTGGTGTGATGCAGGTCGACGTCGGGGTCCATAGTGGACGAAAGCCGATCAGGGTCGACGGGGTGTAAGTCCTCAGGGGCCCTAGGGTGTGAAGGCACAGACGGAGTAGTGGAAGAAGTACGGCTAGGTCCGGCCTTGGGAGTCTCGCTGATATCAAAGTGGAATGGGACGAACTCATCATCATCGGAAGTAGTGCACTCGGAGTCGTCCTGCGAGGTGTCGTCCAGGTCAAAACCAAAAGGCACGAACTCATCAGTGGAAGTAGTCGAACTCTGTTCGTCCTCTATAATCTCAACTGGATCATCTTTTTCATCAAAAGGTCCGAATCTCTGAAGAAAAAGCAACAAAATCAAATTCGGCCTTAGTCTCATCAGTATCTACATGGACAGGAGCGGACTCATCAGTAGAAGTAGTCAAAGCATGTCTGTCCTGTATAGTCTCTATATCTGCCCTCCGCTCAATAGTGTCGATCGTGTAAATCCCGCGGATGTCATCAACACATCGCCAATCACAGGAAGCGGAAACACCAAGGTCTATGCTTTCCGAGCTTTCCTCCTTGGAGAGGAATTCTCGGGTCTCATCATCGGTCATGAAGAAGGTCTCTCTGATATCCTCATATAGATCATAGTCCTCGGGGTCAGCCAAGATAGGTGAAGTCATATCAGGTGCAGGTCTCTGGTCGGCAGTGGGTGCGGTGATCAACACTTCGCTCTCGTCAGCAGGACGGAAGCGAATCTCTCCTGATCCATAGTCAATAACGACCCTCGCAGAGGCAAGGAATGGTCGTCCCAGGATGATTGGAGAATGCTCCCCTGTGGAGGTCTCCATGGGCAACACGACAAAATCAACATTGTGGCTCGTGCCCTGAATCGAGATGACGGCGTTTTCAAGGATACCCTTCGGCCTCTTTATTGATCCATCAGCAAACTGTATGATCATCCTGGTTTTCTTGAGAGGCCCTAAGTGAAGAGACTGTACCAGCGAGAAGGGTATGATGCTAATAGAAGCACCGCCGTCTAGGAGAGTGCGATCACATGTGTGGTCAGAGATGGTGCAGCTAATGAAAGGTGTGGCAGTGTTCTTCTTCTTGGGAATGGGACGGTGTGTGATGGCGTGGGCAGCGGCCATGGTCAAGATATGACGCTCAGATCTGCTCCTCCGCTTTCTCTTCTTGGGAAGAGGGGCAGATAAATCGGTCATGGCCTGCTGAAGTGGGGCACGGATAATCTCATGAATAGTAGCCACCACTTCGGGTTCAGATAACATTTTTTGAATTTTTGGACCTCCTCCATACAAGGGAGGAAGTCGGAATCAGCATATACACGAGGAATGCCAAGAGCAGTCTGTACAGCGGCATCCTCGGGGTCAAAGGTGGGACAAGGTGTGAATGCATGTGTGGTCAAGAAGTCTGGCAAGTGGGCGCTCTCCTCACAGTCCGACTCGATCGTGTGTCTCCCGAAATCTTTTTGTGTTTTTAAAATTTTCTCATTTTTTTGTATTTTGGGCGATTGCAAGCTCTCATGGAAATCCTCGAGTGAACCCATATCATCAAATGGTGGAATATCATGGTCGCTCTTATTGGTACTAGTGAGGGTGTCAATCCTCTGTCTCATATGATCCATCATCTGGGTCAAGTGCTCAAAGGTGGACTCCATGAAAGGTGACTCCATCAGCTCAGTCTCGGGTGGATGTGAAGGTGGAGGCGGATAATACATAGGTGGAGATAGAGGTGGGTGTGGGTAGAAATCCGAGTCCTGATACTGTGGCTGAGGCGGATATGTACAAAAGTCAGGAGCAAGGTCCTCCTGGGAAAAAGGGAGGTGGACCGGCTGGAGTGAAGGAGGGATCCGCGAAGTCCGGATAGAATACGCTCCAGTCGGCCATCTCGAAATAAAAGAAAATGATCGGGAGAGCACGATGGTCAAGTCAAGAGAATGAAGAAGAAGGCGCAAATGCGCAGGGATGATCTAGGACACACAAAACAATCACAACCAAAAAATAAAAAGAATACAAACCCTCAATTCACCTACTCAACTCGGTAGAGACCGCAAAATGCGGTCTTTTTATCTTGTCTGTTTTAGAGTTAGGTGAGAAGTCAAAATATTGCGCAAACACTTAGGGGCTGAATGGGATTTTGGGCTCTAACCTTAGTGTGTGCGCGAGCAAATAAAAGCGAAGACAATGAGGGGATTACTCGCCCAAGAGAATTTTTTTCTTTTTGGTTGATTTTAGGGTCGAGTAATGTTAGCAGTCCCAATTTTATTGTTTATCACTTTTTTTTGGATTTTTAATGAGAATGCACGATCCTATCGGGGAGTCAATTCCTTTAAGCTCCTAGATGATCAAAATCAGAGGTAGAGAGGCGGAAAAGCAATGCAAGCGATCAAAACGATGATGGATGCTAAAGCGTAAATGCTCACCTTGCCTCCAGCACTCTATATGCAAGGATGCTCAGCAGAATTGAAACCTATCTATATGCAAATGCAAAGCCGATGAAATCGCCCTAAGTTTCAGAAATTGCTATTATCGTGAAGAACCACAAGTCGGCCACTTATCTTTAACCTAAGAGTCCGGTCTTGGCTCACCCCTCCTCTTCTCGACACACTCGAGTTCAGGAGTAGCGCTTGATGGGGCTCGCTCACGGCACACGGGTTAAAAGATAATGACACGACTGTTTAAATTTGACTAAGTCCAAACGCAGCTATAGGTACATGCAAGATATATTAGGTGTTTGGCCTTAAGCTATCGCAAGCAATCCTAAAACTAGGGGCTCAATCACACAAAATAAGGAAAACAAAATCGGAAAACAAAATAAGAAAAAGGCGGTGAAAACCGTAAAAACCGCGATGAGCCCCCAAGTGTACAAACACTTGGAAATTAGGCTCCAGAGAGTCCAGTCCGGGGGTACCTGTATTATTACAATAATATGGGTCTCTCACTCACTTAAATTACAAAATACAATGCAAGAAAATAAATGCTAAGAAATTGTCCTGCAAAATCCTCCAAGTTCTTCTTCGTGCTCAGCTAGAGCCGCTTCACGTGGGTGCCAAGGTGCTCCAAGAGGGGCTCCTCCCTCGATCCACGTACCTCGCACGGAATCCAAACAAGGAGAGTGGTTAGACAATTCGAAAGATATATCAAAAATGAAGAAAATAAAACAGCGAAAAAATAAAAGCCGCGAAATAGACAATAAATCACAAACACAAACAAGGCCCGAACTACGCGCTGTTGCTCCCCGGCAACGGCGCCATTTGTTGAACACGGAAATCGCAGAGGTCGTGTTGACTCACAAGGCGAATCAACAGTCGCTGATTGGACCTCCAACGAAATCCGAGATTCAAACAACAATTAACCCACGACAAGTAAATCAAGCAATGAAAGTAAATGTGCGGAGTTAAAATTTATTATAACTCTACAACAAGATGTGTATAGGTGCAAGTATGTGTAGAGGTCGAACACAGGGAGCAGACAGGTAGAACGGGGCAAAGATTGCTCAAAAATGTGTGTGTTGTGATTAAGTGCCTATGATGCTAATTTTTTGTGGTTTTTTAATTTTATAATTTTTTATTTGATTTTTAATTTTATATTTTTGTATTTTGATTTTTAATTTACTGATTTTTATTTTCTTTTTATATTTTATATTTTTTTTATATTTTCTTTTTCAATATTGGAAAATAAAGACAAGGTAATAAAAGACAAGCTAAGGTATTTATAAAAATAGATAAAAATACTCAAAAATAAGGAAATAAAGTCTTTTTGGTCTTTTTATACTTTTTTACTGTTTTTGTGATTTTTGGGTAATTTTTAGAATGTTTTTGGTATTTTTAATTATCAAAATAAAGAAAACAGTGAAGAAAATACAAAACTGAAACTAAAATGGAGAAATAAAATAGCAAACAGTAACAAAAATTCTCCAAATTAATTTCCACTTAAAGATAATAAAACAAAGAAAATTTAGGAAAAGAAAACACTATTTTTGGATTTTTTATGAATTTTATAAATTTTTATGAAGGTTGTTAGAGTTTTGCAATTTTTTGGAGTTTGGTTTTATATTTTTTAATGATTTTTGGCTGGGAATTAAAACTAACTAAAAGACACAAAATATATTTTTTTGGGATTTTTCTGAAGTGTTTTTATATTTTTTAGTGATTTTCTAATGCAAACAGTGCTGAAAATGGTAGTTTTTGATTTTTAATAAATATAAAAATGCAATAAATATGAAAAATAAAAATATGCTGATGAACTATGATGCAACAGGAGCTTAATGCTATTTTTGTGGAATTTTTGGAATTGATATGATGTATGCATAAAATACAAGAAACGACAAGAAACTACACGTTCACAGGGGCATTTATGTAATTAGATTAGAACCCAAGGGCCTCTATGCTATTTTCCAAAAAATAAAATAACTACCGAAAATAGTTGCTGGACTGATAGCAAATGCAACAAACTACAAGGATGCCTTTACAAAATCGCCAAAATGCACATGCGTTGCACGCGCCCAGGCGGGGGCATAAACGTAATAACATAAAAGTTAGGGAGTCGGCTTGCAAATGATACAAAATTTAATCAGCAGCAGACGAAAGCTTCGGGGTTATAAAATAAATGCAAAAACGCCTGGGCGGATTATGCAAAATACCCAGGAGCGCGGATCCGACGGCCGAATGCTGTCCACTTACGCCACGTGTCGGGATCTTGCGCGCCGATACCCCTTCATCAAGCGGCTAGGATTAGGTCCTTATGTGGGATCCGACGGTTGCTTTTCCCCCTGGCTGCGACGGTTGCGATCAAAAGGGGGGCGGCAAGATCGACGGTGCCTGTACACCCCCGCCCCCCCCTTTCGTTTTCTCTTCCCAGGTGCGGGCTGGGGCTGCTGCGCGCGGCCGTGGCGGCGGCGCGAGCTCCTCTCCGGCGGCTGCAAAAAAACCGACCCCACGCGGGGGTCTCCTCGCCTCCTAGAACCTGCAATGGACAGAAAATCAACAGTGGATGGCTCCAGGTGCGAGCAAAAAAAGGGGAAAAAAGGTGGAGCGGACGAGCGGAGATGGTGGCTGGAGTTCAAGAACTCCGGCGAGGTGTTCGTGATGGTGTCCAGCACTGATGGAAGGTTGAAATGGCAATCTAAATATACAAAACGAAAGCCTATGCTACCAGCTATCTACTTAGAAGAAAAAACAAGAAAGAAACTGCCCTCAAGTGGTGTTGAACCACGAGGAAGAACCTCGACGACGGCGACGACCGCCGGAGATGATGGAATCTCCTCCGCCGCCTTGACTGAGCTCCGCGCAAGGGCTGGAGGAAGCCTGTCACTCTTCCCGTCCAGAGCCCAGAAGCCAGGAGTTGAATCAAGGGGTAAAAAGGGTTCAAAGAGGAATGGGAACTTTTGGGCGTTTTTTGAAACAATGGCCGAGGGGCCACTTTCGAGGCACGATCACGGGCGAGGCTTTGGTCCATTCCCCAAGATAACAAGTAGGCGTGATAGCTGGATGGTAGGTCTACAATTCTCGTGAAGAGTTCGACCCCATTCGATGAAAGGAGCGCTCTCCAAAAATCGTCAAAAACGAGAGAAAAGTCAGTCTGACAACAGCAGAGAGAAGGTCAGACAGTTGACCAGAGTCAACTATCCGAGCCCTCTGGTTGGTCCACGTGGACCAACCAGAAAAACCCTCTGGAAAAAAGATTTAGAAATTAATTAAAAAATAGTAAATGATTTTATTAATTTATGATTATAAAATAAAAAATGTTTGTTATTTTATAAATTATTTTATTACGATTTTTATTTATTTTTATGAGACATATTTTTACAAGTTTGCATTTATACCCCTATAGGTATCTATATCTATATATTTAAGTATTTTATTTTTATTTAGGTGTTTTTAATTTATTTTCTTTTGGTTTTTATTTTCTAAAATTATAAAATACTTTTATATACACAAATGTATTTTTATTTTAATTTTTTGATATATTTTATACGCTTAATAAAATGAAAATGTTATTTGTATAGGTATAGCTTCATGTATGATACCTATATATTATAATATATACAAGGATTTTTATTTGCATTTTATTTATGTTTTTATTCTTATTTTAATGTACATAATTATTATAAGTATTATTTACAACATTATAAAAATATAAAATTATAAAAATAATAAATAAATAATAAATTGAATATTTTAATATGTACAAGTATACAATGAGGGTCCAAAAGTCAACTTTCAAACCGTAGCTCCGCCAAATGCGAAACCACCGCCATTGGATAGATTATTTTCTTCTATATACAATTAAAGGTGAGTTTGATGCATTTGGAGTTGTCGTTTGTGAGATACGGGTCTGGGAAGTTGGGATTCTGGATTTTTATTCAGACCATAACTTTTTATCTGTACATTATTTTTCTGTGAAATTAATTTTGTATTTTTCTTTATAAAATTATCTACAACTTTCATATACAAAGTTTCTTTATTTGATGTATAAAAAGTGGAACCACAAATAGGTCCCAAAATGAATAAAGAATGAATATGCTGTATAGGTATTTTATCTGTGTTTTGGCCCTTATCTCCCCCTACTTTATTCCTTGTCGACCTATTCATCAAGATGCCTAGGTCTCGGGGTTTTGGGTCATAAAATATTTACAATATTTTATTCTTTTTCTTTTCTTTTCTTTATTCTATTATTTTGGCTTTAAAAAACCGCATTTTATACAATATTTACACATATATACATGAATGCTAAAATGCCTATATTAAGCCTATTTACACGCATTTACTAGGGTTTTTAAGGCCAAAATGATAGAATAAAGATGATGAAACGTGGATTCATCAGCAGGCGGCTAACCCTGGCGCATCGGATGGCTGGAATCGATCCTCCTGATGATCGGGCGGTGACTGCTGCTCCCCAGATGGACGGTTCAGATGAAATCTGGAGCCGGAGGACGAATCGAACGGCGACGGAGGATGCTGGATGAACAGGTCACCGGCGAGACTCGCCGGCCTCGGGCGTGCGCTAGACTCCTCCTGGAAACACTCTGAAGGTCAGAGAAGGAAGGTGGAGTGCTCCCGCGTCTGCCGGTAGGCTCCGATGATCCAGCCGAGCTTTGAGGAGCTCGGACTAGGTCGGCGGAGCTGAGCCTCCTGGCTGGATGACGAAGGGCCTCAGATGGCCTTCGTTTGACCTGCAAAGCGATCCAGAAGACTCGCGGGTCGAGGGCAAACTACCTCGACCCGGTTAGGCGAGGTGACGGTAGCTAATGGGTCGAAATGGCGAGCTCCGGCGAAGGTGGTAGACGGAGGAGCTCGGCTCCCAGCTCCTGTGCGAGCTGGGTTGGATGAAGGGGTGAAGAAGGTGCGTCGCAGGGAGGCGGATGCGGATGGACGATTCCGATGATCGAACAGAGTGAAGGAGTGGACGGAATCAGCTAGAGACGGCGGCGATACGAATTGGGCGTAAATGGAAATCGAAGAAAGATAAGGACCAACAAGGTTACCTGGGTGGTCGAAGAGTCTGGGGAGGAGCTGCTAAAGCTCCTGGTCGTCGCCTCGAGGAGCGTCTCCCTCCGAGGCTCAAGCTCCAGCTGATGGCGGAGCGACGGCGGCGTAGCTCGCCGGATCGATGGACTCGCCTCCTCTCCTCGCTTCAACAGGCTCAGACGCGAGCTGTCACTCTCAAGCACTCTCTGGAGCTCACAGGAGGAGGAAACAAATGGCCAAAGACGGAGCATTAGGGTGGCGGAGCAACGGCTATATATGGCTAGGGGTCCGGCTAAGAGAGGTCCGGGCGTGCTTGTCGGAGCACGGATCCCCATGACCCACCACGGGCGTGGATCAGGGACGATCAATCTCGGATTAGGACCCGGGGTTAAGTGGAATGGCGATCGGGTCGAGCGGGTAAAAGGTGGAGAAATCGGGTCAGTCGCGCTGGATCCGGCTCTCGTGGTCCTGGGGGGAGAGTTGACCGGGGGTCAACAATCCCCCGTGGACCAATCAGAGCCCGCCAAGCATACCATTTTTATTTCTTTATTTTAGGGCAGAAAAAGGTCGAATTACTAAAAACTTAAAACATAAAATATTTTTATTTTATTTTTTTCTATTTTCTTGTGATTTTTAATTAATTTTTTAAAGTAAAAATAAAGTATTTACATAGTAGGGTTAGATATAGGTATATATATAATGTGTAGGCTTTTAATTTTTGATTTTTAATTGTTATTTTTATACAATTTTATCCCCATTTTATATTTTATTTTATTTTCATTATAAAATAAGGAATAAAAGGTATTTTTATTTTATTTTAATTATTTATATACATAGGTAAAATAAATACATATATACACTTATATACATGGTATATGTACAATCTAGTTTTGTGTTTTTTTTAATTTTTGCTATTTTTATTTGATTTTTGTTTTGATTGTTTTTATTTTATTTATTTAAAGAATATTTACAAAACTATAAAGATGAATTTTATTTATTTATAGGGCTAAATAAATATGTAGGTGAGTCTATACACAATGTGAAAGTGATATTTTTGTTCTTTTGATTTTCATATTTTTATCTTTTGTTTTTATATTTATAAATATAGACACATATTTACAAGCATATTTTGGGCCATTTTTGTGAGAAAAAAATATTTTTATTTACTTACATAAATATTTACACACATGAGCCCCTATCTCCCTCTACTTTTGGCTTTTATGCGGTCAGGCCCATGCTGAGCCCTCCCTTGGGTTAGGTTGCTCAATATTTATTCTAAATATTTCCCTCTTTTTCTTTTTAATCTTTATTCTTTTATTTTTGCACAAAAACATGCTAATCATTAAACTTTATACAATGCATGCTTTTGATAATTATTTGTATTTACATGAATATATATGCATTTGCAAAGATTTTTGTAGCTAAAATATAAGAATAAAGAGTGATGAATGGGTATTCATCATATTTTCATCTCATATTTTTATTTCATGCTGTAATCGCTTGTTGAGCATGGGATTAGGAACTTAAGCTTCACCGGAATCTGGCCACATTTGAAAACCATTTACACCTTATTTTGACACCCACCAGTTAGCCCATCTTTGTTCCCACCTCTTCTCCACCTCCCGAGCCACCCACACCAACTCGATTCCCCTTGGATTGATCCATCGATGTCATCCTCATCGACGGTCGTCGGACCTTGCCGCCCCTTCCATTTCACCTCTGATCTCCACCAAATAATGGCCAAGACCTCCCAAGTGCATCACCATTCTCTTTGTCTTCTTTGCAAGTCTTGAAGAGCCCTTCTACGAGCTGATTTGACTCGAGAAAGAGGCCTACAGGCCTTCATTCAGACCTTCGAGCTCCAGGGATCGATCAACGAGCCATAGATATCTTTGAGCTATCTGCGAGCTTCGGGGAGCTTGCAGGATGAAGTGACTATCAACTGAGCTGCAGATGGTTGGAGGCGTGCGCAGTAGAGGATCAAAGCTCGCCCACGGCGAGTTCCTCATTGTTCCTCTACCATCCTCCACAGTCTTCCGATGGAGATGCAAGTCCTAAACTGAGCAGCTACCATTGGATCAGGAGGAGACACGACCGTCGGATCCTTCCCAAGGATCTAATCCCAAACGTTGGCTGTGAATCGTCATAGTGCCATCTAGACGAGGTGTGTGGTAAGTGAAAAACTCAAGAGTCCCACGATCAGGCGCCGAAGGAGGTAATTTGCACATCAAACCCTCGATTTTTGTTGCATTTTTTTAGTTCTAAAATTTATTTAAGATGTTTAATATTTTGTGTAATTTTTGCAACAGAACCCCTAAGCTTTTAGATATTACATTCAGGTCCAGTCTAGCTTTATTCACATGTCGTCCCACGTGAGCTGGACATTTTGCACGTATACCCTTGTAGGATTTTTTTAATTATCATTTAATATTATACTTTAAATATTAGTTGAAACTTTGGGGTATTTTGCATTGTAGCCCCTGATTTATATTTAATTGCAAATATATCCTTGCTAGTTCAACATTTTTTGTGCTTGTTCCTTATTTTTATAAATATCATCTGAACTCTAAAAATTTTGAAAAATTAGGGTTGAGTGGTCCTTATTGAAGTGAAGGCACCGAGCGAGGAACCTAACCCTTTCTTGCATTCTCTTTCACGCTATGTTTTTAGTTTTGCATTTTATACATTTTTACTATTTATTAAAAATTAAGTAGCATGTTTTTATCTTTTTTTTGAATTAAAAATTCCAAAAAAATTATAAAATCTTATTTAAAAAATTCAAAAAGATTACTAATTACATATTATTGTATTTAGTTCCTCCAGAACAAAAAGAAAAACTTAAAAATTAAAAAGCTCCAAAATCTTTATAAAATTATAAAAATATTTTAAAAATAAAAATATTTATTTATCTTTCCGAATTTTAGTTTTATTATATAATATATATTAAAATTAGTTTTAAAGAACTTTGGATCATTTATCTATTTTTAGTACCTTAAAACTTTCGATTTATTTATTTCATCTCCATTTTAGGATATTTTGGATTTTAAAACTCCCAAAAATTAGAAAAAAATCTAAAAAATAAAAAAATCATAAGAAAAATATAAAAAGTACAAAAATATTTTATATAATAATTTTAGTTTTTTATTTATATTTTTAATTATATTATTCTATGTTATATATAGTTATATAAACCTTTATTATATTTTAAAAAATAAAAATATATAATTATAAAAATAAAATATAAATATAATAAAATATAATATAAAAATAAAATCCATAAAAAATATAATTAAAATCTCACACAAAAATATAATAAAAGGCAAGAATTTTTGCATTCACTTGCACAATCTATCATGTTTGCTCCTTGTTTTCGGCATTCTACATACTTACACCTATACACATGTTTTGTAGAGTTATACTAAATTTTAACTCCACATTTGTTTTGAATTTATTGCTATATTCAGTTATGGGTTAATTGTTGATAAATTACTCCAGATTTCGTGAGCGATCGCTTCGACGACTGTTGATCCGCCTTGTGGATTGACAAGACCTTCACAATATTCTAGTTTTCAGTTACATCAAATATCCTATTGATACAAATTAATATTCAAAAGTTGCTTTTTGTGGATTCTAGGCCACTAGAAGTATTTGTTTCGCTTTGTATCTTTTTGGGCATAATAGCAATTGGTATTTATCCTGGTTTTCTTCTCTTTAAATGATAAGGCAACAAGTTATTGTATCTAATTACTTTCATAGATGGTTTTGATCAGTAATTCAAAGCGAAGAGTCGAATATTTATATGATTTTCATTTTTTAAAAATAATTTACCGTACAACTCAAAAGAAGTAAATTAAAATGGAAATGAAATGTATCTCAAGTTTTTGTGAACATTTAATCCCCTTTCTAAGCGATAAATGGCTCTCAGAAACTCATATTTTCTGAAAAAGACAAACTTTTCCAATGAATGCTTGATCCCCGATCTTTCCCCAAAATCTCTCACATCCATCCTCGGTAGGTCATCTTCACTGAATGTCTTTGCCTAATCTATTTTTTATCTCTTTGTTTATTCTGAGGATCGAGAAATTTCCTTTTTTTCGATGAAAATATTTTCTTTTCATCACAAATTTATTTGTAAAAAGATTTTGAATTCTTCAATGCAAAATTATCTATTCTACTTTCATACATAATCAAAGAAAATATTAGCTATCATATCACTAGAAACATTCCATATAGTCATAGCTATATATTAATATTCTCGTGATTACTTGAGATACTTGCTAGATTAGCGGTGGAGATTGCAAAGATGAGGAGAAAAATAAGGGATAATCACATATAATTTCGAATTATTTTTTTCGTTAGTTGACTTAGCTCATATAATACCTAAATTGGGTTCTTCTTGGGAAAAAAGGAATATTTCGAAGAAAAAATAAAAATGAGATGAAATGAACCATATTTGGAGTCGGTAAAGTCTCCTCGTGCATTAATTAAATAAATAAATGTATCAAGAAAAATCAAAATTTCTTATGCGTGGAGCAATAAAATTCTAACTACATTTCACGTTGGCACCACCTCCAGTTGACTTGGGAGAGGATCGATCATCAACACTTGCGATAGTGATGCTGAAGCTAATCCCTTGACTTTATCGTAATCTGTCATTTCATTAACGCTGCTTTCAACCATGACTTCTAATGTAAACATGTAATTCGGCATCGTTATCGCCTAATTTCTATCATTTTCATTGCGTAATCACGTGTATATAATTGAATTTCTAATATCTGTCATTTCCTGTTCATGTTCCCGAATTATATAACCTACTTTACTTGAAGATGCTTAAAATTGATGGCTTGAAATTTTGCCTCTGTTTGCATTAGGAAGGGTAAGGATTAATTAATACTTAACAAAGTTTATATCATATTTATTCAAGTAAAGATACCATGCAAAGGATCTCATCCCCTTGCGATTCCATGTGTTTTGAGCTGGCAATTCTCGTGTCCATCTCCTGCCTGTGTTTGACTTTGTTGTGTCATCTTACAGTCAGTTAATTAATTAATTACGAGACAGCTTGCTAATTAATACACATCAGAGGCTTTTCCTAAGCTTTTGCATGCTCAAGCCAGAAAAAAAAATCTTACTGGAGAATTCGACCTATATGTCAAACAAATTAGCATAACCAAAGTCCAATTACACACTAGTCACAAATGGCAAAAAAATATAATACGAATTAGGAGCAATAAAATGATGGCTTATATATATATATATATATATATATATATATATATATATATAGAGAGAGAGAGAGAGAGAGAGAGAGAGAGAGAGAGAGAGAGAGGTGACGAGGAGGTTGCTCTATGGAGCAGCTAAGTTGGTTGTTCCACAAAGCTTTTTCCTCAAAATTTTTATTTTTATTCGAAATTCCACCATGTGTTTTCATGACTATATCCCTCTAATATGTTATTCTAATTTCGTCAGAAACAGAGACTCCCATGCCTTCCATCTAGAACAGGTCGATTACAACAATTTTAAGATCGTAAAATTACATGTTTCTAGATGGAGGGCATATGAGTCTCTGTTTATGACGAAACTGGAATGACATATTAGAAGGATACATGATGAAAATACATGGTATAATTTTTTAAAAAAGAAAAAATTGGGTGAAAATGTCCCATGGAACAGCCAACTTAGCTGCTCCATGGAGCAACTTCCCTTTCCTGATATATATAGGGTAAAATGGAGCTGGCCTTTGGGGGAGCTAACTTGGCTCCATGTCTCATTTTCCTCATTTTTTTTATTTTTCGAAAAATTATTACGTAAAATTCATCACTACATCCCTATATTATGTCATTCAAGTTTCGTGAGAAACAGACCCTATGTGCCTCCATCCAAATAATATTTTTGTAACGTTCGCAGAATTATTGAAATTGATACCATCTGGATGGAGGTTGTATGAGTCTCTGTTTCACATGAAACTTAAATGACATAGTATATGGATATTGTTATGAAAATCTAAGGAATTATATTTTTCACAAAAATAAAAAAAATGAGAAAATTGGGACAGGGGAGCCAAGTCATTCTACCCATATATATAGGGGACACTTAATGAGGTGTGCCTTTCCTGAAATTTAAAATCTACTATCAATTTTGTAAATTATTTAATAATGTTATAAAATATAAACCATATATTGTAAAATAATGATGATCATATTGTTTTGTAAAATATAACATCCATATTGTAACTAACATTTTTGTCCAATATAATAATATTTTCATAAATATTTCTTAATATACATATTATGATAACATTTATTATTAAATTTTTGGAGTTATAAATGGTAAAATAAATAGAAAAGATGCCTAATTGGTGGGGCTTTCCTAGTAGTGGAAACTTCCAACAAGATGGACCTTTCTGTATGCATGGAAAGCCAAGCCAATTTAGATATTTTTCCTATTTATTTTACCGTTTCTAACTTCATAAATTTAATAATAAATGATAGCATACTATGTATATCAAGAAAGACTTATGAAAATATTATTATATTGGATAAAAATGTTAGTTTCAATATGGATGTTATATTTTATAAAACAATATGATCATCATTATTTTACAATATGCAATTTATATTTTACGAATTATGACACAATTTACAAATTTGATAGTGACTTTTTTAATTTCTGGAAAGACCCATTTGAATGAAAGGATCCCCTCTATAATGTATATTATATGAGAAAATGCTCATGCAAATTCCCATGTGAGAAACCGAGAAAGTCGTGCATGCAAAGGCAGGATGCCAAAACCCTAATTATTTGGATCCAATGACCTTGAGAAGAAATACATAGTTATGAGCATTTGAGTTTGGTTTGCATTATTGAGTGGTGCATGGGATCGTAATTAAGATATGGTACCTATTGTGCAGCTAGGTAGCAAGTATGTATTAAATAAATACCATGATAATGAGGTCAATGAGCTAAGGGTGCACTTCAACTTCAACATTAACTTCCTTCTCCTAAAGTACCATCAAGTCTTCCTATCATAATCTCCCTATGATTTTTAATAGGCTAAAGTGGTCCTCTCAACAAGGTATCATAAATACTTAATTCGCATAATCTATCGAGATGGGATTAAAAAAATGGAATCAGACAAATGGAACCAGTGGATTCGAGTGATCTGTGTTCAAGTGGATCTTATAATAATGGATTAGGTCAATGCAACTCTGGATCTTTCAAGCAAGTTATTTATTTATTAGACATGGAGATCTGACCTCCAGTTTTTAAAATTAGTAACAATCCATTTATATGACTTCAAGTGAGATATGTAAGTCGTCACGAATCCAAGATATTAAATAATTAAGGAGCATCCAAATCTTTCATAATGGCCTGAAGAAATGTTGTTGTTGAAGGACTCAAGCATCTACCTTCTTCTTATGAAATAAAAAGAGGTATTGTTTCTTCTGTTTTCAACCCTTACTTCATAAAACAACTATTGTTTGTTGTGGGATCTTACAAGCGCGTAATCAAACGCAAGCAATCACGTAGAAAACACAACGATTTATGCGGAAATATCGCATCAGTGTAGTGGGGGAGAAAATCACTGGCAAAGTAGGCCCTCGCTATGTAGAGAATTAGAATACATTATATGGAAACTCTACAAAGCGATACTCTCCTGAAAATAGACTATCTGATTACAAACGATTTATATGTATATACGACTACAACAAAATTGACCTAAAAATGAGTGATTTGAACATTCGTTATTGTATATTCCAATTAAAAATATAGAACAACTAATATTATTCATTGCAACTTTACCTTTTGTTCTTGTAATTAGCAATATATGTCATATTCGTTGGTAAAGGTTCTTATAACTATCCATTGACTTATTCATTAATATTAGTACTAATCATGGTTAAATTTAACAATGATTAGAAGAAAATGACAATGGATTAATCATTTCATATGATTTCTTGTTAGAAATATAGCAACATATATATATATATATTCATCGCAAATTTAAAGAATGAAATATCCAATAATATTTTATTGATATATTTTTATTTATTTATTTAAGACATGATAAAGAAAATTGAACTATTTGGTTTATTACACTATAACATGGCTTAAGGGAACTAATAATTCAATATTTATTGACATATCTTTAGTACTTAAATATACAATGAATATTATTTGTTGCTTGATTTTTTAAAATTCACTATGAATATTTTATGTTATTATTATTATATTCTTATATAATAATTTTTATTTATTAACTTTATTATAATCATTATTACATTTATCAACGATTACTTCAAATTAATTTTAATGAATAAGCATACAAAAAATATTGTTAAATGAAACATTTAACATCGAATATGATATATGTTGCTAACTACAAAAACAAAAGATAAGTGCCAATGAATAATGTTCATCGTTATACCTTTTACATTGGAAGATATGATTAAGATTAATCAAATTATTCATTGTCGTAGGTCAATTTTGTTGTTGTATTTACATGATAAATGGATCCTAATCAAATCCTAAAAATCTATATCGAATTAGACAAGATCCATTTACAAAAACATTGGATCATAATAGGATTGAGTCTTCAAGACATATCCAATACTATATAAATAATGTCTCAAATGCACTTGAATAGATATAAAATAAGCTAAAATATTAATTTTTTACTTTAAACATGAAGTATTTTCTTCCATATGTAATATTAAATATTTATATATATATAATTTAAATTGAATGTTCTGTGAAAAAATAATAGTGTAATTATATTTGTATCCAGTCCATTCAAAAAGTAGAGGTGGAGTAGTTGTTTTGTAGTCTTTAATTGATTGGTAATTGGAGGTCTTGAGTTCAACACCCACCATTGACATAATTATTTTAAAATTGAATTATTGTTTAGTGGTTGAAATTTGATTGAAATGTGTTAATCTGAGATGCAAAATAGCAACAAGTAGAGCCGAACTGCCACAATTGGTTAAGCGGACCGATCCATGCCTGATTCACCAGTCCAACCAGTCGATCTAATATGATTTCAATAACATTGATTATAAATGGGCATCCATATGGTATTGGTGCATGTTGAGCTAATTGGATGTATACATTAAGTAGGAAATACAACATGGAAAGTCAAATAAATTATTCATTTTTTTTAACTTAGTCGATTGTCTCGAAGAAATTTTACATATGATGCATGCATGTCTTTTTGCAAAAGTTGTTCTATAATTAAGCTATATCTTCCTTCTAATTAAGTATCACATACACATGACCATGTGCAAGTAATAGAGTCAACTATAAGGTGATATGCATTATTTCTTTCATCATCTTTGACTTGCATCAAGAGATCATGTGCTCTTTCCAATCTTCTTGTCATCTTTGCATTCTTTCGATTTGATATTTTAGTGACGAAGCACATGTTTACGATGTTTACCTCTAAAATTGAGAAAAATACTCTTAATTTGGCATCTCCTTATGACAATATGATCAAATTCTTTCGCATGATTGTCATCGATAAAAATTTTCTTTTCTTCTCAATCAATGATGATGGGATCTTCATTTGGAGCACAGACTTTGACATTTTCTTCTTCTTTTAATTTCGATAATTTTTCAAAATTATGAAAGAACACGTACCCACATGTAATGTACGACGACCTTCACTAGGTCATCGAAAGGTGATGCCCAAGTACTGATGCACCTATATTAACGATCGAATTCAATTTTTAACAAGCCTTCTATTACTTGGCGATGATCTAATCTAGTTTATTTCTGATGTCCTCGTATTAGCGACTGATTTCGATTTCGACATAGACAACCCTCTATTATTTGGCAAGGGCTTCATTAATTAGCATAGTCTACATCGTTGAAATCAACAATAAGTCTAAATAAACTCATGAAAAACAACATTTTGTAAAGACTAAGAGAGATAAACTCAATGTCAAAGATTGCGTGAATAATTGAAGGAAGAATATATATGTCGATTTCGCATTAAGTTTGGATGCTATATGTTTGGTTGACATTTTTTTATAGACTATATATAAAAGGAATAAGGTCAAATTAAGAGAAGACTTCTCATTTAGAGAAAAAAACCGAATAAGTCTATGAGTGTCATTATCGATGATATCGATTATTTAAACGCGGAAGTCATATCTTTGAATTTATTAATGAATTTGCTGAAGTAATCGATTAGAGCAAGAATGCATGTAGCCGACCTTACTTATAGTGAGAGAAGACTTAGTACAATAAGTAATCGATTGCCTGCGCAGTTACGTTTTATTTATTTTTTTGTTATTATGTTGTTTGCTATAGTCCAATCCTGCTTAAGGGTAATGAAAGTGGTTTGGTCCATAGTTAATTAGTACGATGAAACATGTATATTGACTTTGTCTTTGAAACATAAGTTGAATTAGTTGGTTTGAAACTGAACCAGAGACTGAATAGGAAATTCCAACAAAAATATTAGGTCGGATTAGACCGTGGAATCAAATCGGTTCAACTGGGTGATGACGTTATTATTTTTAAAATCAAATTAGATTGAACCGATAAGGAAAAATGGTTGAAGCATGTAACTAAACTCAAATGAATTAGAACATGTACAGAATATATAGCCTCAAATACACTTAAAATAAATATAAAAATATACAAACAATTAAAGTATATTATTTTATACATAAAATATTTTCATGAATATGCAACAGTTAAATGGTATTAATATAGATATAAATAATATTTGAACTAAATACTTTAGCATAATTATAAGTTAATTATATTTATTATCCAATCCTTCTAAAAAGCTAAGTTGGAGTAGTTCGTTAATACTGTTAATGGGTTAGAAGAGATCATGAGTTCAACACTCATCGTTGCTATTATTTTTCAATATAAATTCAAATTTGAATTGTGATTGAATGGTTCAATTTCAATTGAATCGGGATAAACCAAGTTGCAAATAGTCGATCGAATCAATGATCGAACCAAAATTGTGTCAATTTAACCCGAACCATGAGGACCGATTAACTGAACAAGTCCATGCTCGATTCACCAGTTGAACCAGCTGGTCCAGTCCGGCTTCAGTAACATTGGTTTTTAAACACAGATAAATTGTAGGTCCGAACGAGCATTCATGTAATACTTGACTTTATGTATGTACTGATTGTGATTTTTTGTCATAATCATGCATTAATGGTTGAAATCTCAACGTCAAAAAGTCAAATAGGGAACATTTGCCCGATATTAAGAGTAAAAAATAGAGGAATAGTAGACCAATGTAATTAAATTTACTAATAATTTTATTTCTTAAATAGAATTTGACAAGCTTTATGTATAAGACTTCAATTATTGCTGATGTTAATGTTTTGTTTGATTCGAATAAAAAAACACCTGGACACTTCAAAATCCGAGGCAACACTTTCATATGAAAATTAATTTCTTATTCACAAAAAATTAATATGGTCCCATAATTATGAGTGTCCCCAAAAAAAGTTCCTAGAAATCTGTCGTTGGAATGTCGTGTTTTAAATGCAAAATAAAAATGAAAGAGATGTATAGAAGGAAAACATTAGCAATTAAGGGATCACTGATATTGTATTGTTTGAATGATTTTAAGATAGAAGTGAACAAATTAAGTTGGAGGACCTTACAATAGCAAAATGTCCGAATATCACTTCTTTTAATTTACCCATATAAAGAAACCTTCAACAAGATTAGGTCAAAAGTAAGTGTCTGCAGCTTATGCATGAATCCATCAATAATCACTACACGGAAAATAAGTTGTAGCTACAGAACTATGCCTGCAGATATAGGGTTTGTAGCCACAAAATTGAGCTCTGGCCACAACAAGTCATGGCCAGTAGCCGTAGCTACAAGTCTCGTCGCGAGAGTTCTATGACCATGAATATGCCCTGACCACTACAAGTTACCACAGAACTTGTCATGGCCACTACTCTTGTATGAAGACATTGTCCACGAATTGTAGTTACGAGAAACTGGTGACGACGGAATTGTCGTGGCTACAAGTTTTCCATAGCCACATTCCGTGGCCACAACTCATTTTTCTTATAGTGAATATTCACAATGAATGTGTATCCAACCTATTGAAAGTGAGGAAGATAGGTTTCCCTCCAAGTATACGATGGTATCCATCAGGCGATTCATCCAAAGAGGTTTCTATATAGTAATCTTCTACATGGGATCACGTGCATCAAAGATCAGTTTGCACGAACAATGAAAATGATCTCCGCCCAAGGATGTGCCCGGTACGGGTGACCTTGTAAAACCGCGTGTTTGTGTATTTGCATGTTTGATCGAGTTTGTACGTGTTTGCTTCTATTACTTGCAACATCTGTCAACATAAAATTTAAATGTTTTGAAAGGAAAAAAGAAACTAAATTCCAATCAAGTTTTTGCTGATAGCCAATCATCCAGGGATCACAATCACTAGTACACAGCCACCATGCAAAATCAAATACATATGTGGCAAGATATACAAAAGAAAAAGAATCTAAAAGGAAGTACAACTGAACCATTAAGCTACCGATAAACAATGCATAAAATTTAATGCAAGAAAGAGATCTCCCTGAAGCTCAAGCTACTACATCTCAAGAAAGAAACTGTATCTGTTTGATGAGACAATATGCACTGTTCCTCTCTACAAGAATTATGGCAGAAAACCATGATCATGAAAAATAATAACAGCAATATCTCCCCCATTCAATGCCATGGCAAAAGATGGGTCAACAGTCCCATCAATGCAACAGCCATGCTCCACTGGTTGTATCAAGTCCTCCATGGCCTTATTTACGTCTTCGTCTTCATCAATGCTCCTCCCGATTAATCGAAGCCAGTCCAAACCAAGCCAAAGTTTTGACATTCCTGGTATTAAGAGCAGCTTGGTGAAGAGAATCATTGCACAACTATCTTAGGACCCATGTACTTGCCACCAAGAACCACAAAGTATTCAGGTCTCTCCCTCTCCTCCAGTCGTGCATACTCCACGCCATTTGCTGGAATTGGGATTGCCACCTCGCCTGAAATAAAGATCGAACTTCAAGATAAATCGAGCACTCTAGAATTTAGCCCAACAACATGAAGAAATTTTGATAACAAGATCAGGTTAATATCATTGTTTGATTAGTTTGTTATTCCAAAAGATCTAGAGAGACAATCCAGCCACATTTCCGCTCCTCGTCGATCACATTTCAAAGGGGTCTCATTTGGCTTGCCAGTGGTAAAGGTATTCAAATTTGCATCCATTCAAGATCAGTGTGTGAATGATGGCCAAAACTGTCCAGATCAAAAGCTATTCTCAGGATCAGGATTTCTGATTATTACGCGGTTTTCTGGTTACTTTTAGAACTTGTAAGACATTCAGCAATATGTACAAAGCTTGTAAGGATAACTGAAACAATCTAAAAGTCATATATTCATTATCATGCAGAAGTATGTTGCAAGATATAATAACAATCATCATTGCTTAAGATTGTGACAGATACAAAGTCATGGAAAAGAACATAAACTATCCAAAACAAGCTATGCACAAAGAAAATAATTGAACATGATCGAGAAGAAATCTAATTTGGATGCTGCATCAGCAATATGTACAAAGCTTGTAAGGATAACTGAAACAATCTAAAAATCATAGATTCATTATCATGCAGAAGTATGTTGCAAGATATAATAACAATCACCATTGCTTAAGATTGTGACAGATACAAAGTCATGGAAAAGAACATAAACTATCCAAAACAAGCTGTGCGCGAAGAAAATAATTGAACACGATCGGGAAGAAACCTAATTTGGATGCTGCATCATGAAATAGTAATTTTATCCTTACCAGGGAGGCTAGGAGAGTGAACACTGTAATATTGACAATGTCTTCCTTCGTCGTCATTGTATGGCGGACCAAGAACATCTAGCACTGCACAGGATGTCAATGCAGTAAAGCAATGCATATTTCCCCCAGAATTGGGGTAAAGAATGGATGCATTGCATGGAGCTTTAAAAACAGTATCAGTGACAACCTTAGCAAGTCGTGGTCCTAAGGATTGCGCTGCCAAAGTAGATGAAACAAAAAAGGAGTGAGGTGTTTTTCACACAATCATAATGGTTTTTTCAAGCAAAATATCCTAATGCACGATCAACTGACTTTCGTGATTAGGTGGTTGAGCAGTGTGCCTTTTGCTGACGGAACAAAGGTTCAAACCTCACAAATTACTATTTCCTAAAAAAAAAGAGGCAATTTGACTTGCAGTGTTGTAAAAGTCGGCCAATTAGGCGGATTAGTCGGCCCGACTAGTCGAGTCCGTGGGATAGCCGACTCGACTAGGCCTAGTCGGCCATTAGTCGCTCAACCCGACTAATCGGCCTAATCGGCCGACTACAAGGCCAATTTTTACATAGAGATTTTTTAATTTTTTAGTTTTTCAATTTTTTAAAAACAAGCTTATTCTAATATGCTTAATGTTATATTAAAGACAATTACTTCTTTTATTTCATTATGAGAGTATATAAAATGTACAAATAAATGTAAATATATAAGAATATGTGTATAAAAATTGATTTATATATTTAAAATAATTAAAAAAAATCAAAACCGACCAATGGCCGACTAAATCTGATTGGTCTCCCGATAATCCTTAGTCAGTGACCCTGTCGACCGAGTACCGACTACTGTTTTCTGCAACCTTGAATTTGAGAATGTGGTATAAAGCCTCACACAAATTATTGTTGCCTCGCAAAAAAGGAGAAAGCTGAAAACATTGTCCTACGTGGATGACATCAAACACTGAGGTCTTTTACACGCATGGTCCTACAAAATATTGGAGTTACACTGTAACCTGCCTTTTCCTGTAATCAATCACATCAACCACCACACTAGTGTCTTTCACAAAATGTATACATGCCGTCTAGTTTCATTAGTTAATAAATAATTTTATATGGTCATCCCTATAAATGCAGTCATAGTTTGTTCCCATTTTTGCTTCTTCCTTCGTTTTCATTTTCCTCCTTTGTGCCATCTTGATCCTTCCAACATGGGTATCCCAGGCATGCTTGAAATGGGATCCGAGGCAGCATGAGAGCATATTTACCGCATGAGAGCATATTTACCACACACAAACAATGCAAGGATATGAAGTGTTGAAGGGAATGAATGAGATGAAATTCCATTAACCCTAGAGCTCTCTTATATAGGAGAAAAGCTCTATGGGTAATTTACATAAAGAGGACAAACAAATACTAAATGATAAAATTACTCTAACACTCCCCCTCAAGCTGGAGCATATATATCCAACATGCTCAGCTTGGAACAACAAAGATGAAATGGACCCCTAGCAAGGGCCTTGGTGAACATGTCTGCAACCTGCTCTCCTGATGATACATGAGAAGTTGAAATAAGCCCTTTTTGAATTAAGTCCCGTGTATAATGGCAATCCACTTCAATGTGCTTCGTCCTCTCATGAAAGGCTGGATTATTGGCTATGAACAAAGCTGCTTGGTTATCACATTTCAAATGCATGGGAAGAGGAACATCAATAGTTAAATCAGTTAAAACTGATTTAACCCACATCATCTCAGCACTACCTTGGGCCATTGCCCTATATTCTGACTCTGCACTAGATCTAGCCACTACAGTTTGCTTCTTACTCTTCCAAGCTACTGGTGAGCTGCCAACAAATACAATAAAGCCTGAAGTTGACTTTCTATCATTAGGACACCCAGCATAGTCTGCATCAGCATAACCTGTGATAGATATCGAGGTATCTCTTCTAAACAGAAGACCAGCGCCTGGAGACGACTTCAGATATCTCAAGATCATAAAAACAGCATTCATGTGAGCCTGCCTGGGTTGCTCCATGAATTGGCTTACCCTATTAACCGCAAAGGCTATATCCGGTGGGTAATAGTGACATACAAGAGCTTTCCCACTAGCTCTCTATATCGTCTCTTGTCTACCTCCTCAGAGTCATCATCATAAAGTTTGACATTAGAATCCATAGGAGTAGCAGCTGGTCTACATCCTGCCATACCTGTCTCAGATAAGAGATCCGTAACATACTTCTTTTGTGTCATTACCATACCTTGCCTGTTTCGTGCAAACTCCAGCCCCAAAAAGTAGCGAAGTGTACCCAAATCCTTCATAACAAACTGCTCGCCAAGAAACTCCTTGGCTGCTTGAATGCCCTGCTCATTGCTGCCTGTAATAACAATATCATCAACATACACTAAGATGATCACAGTACCTCGCTGGTCTCTCTTTACAAAGAGAGTATGATCTGTTGTAGATCTGACGAAACCCTTCTGTTCAATCAACTCCGAGAGCTTCTGAAACCAAGCCCTTGGACTCTGCTTCAGGCCATATATGGCCTTATTAAGACGGCACACCATACTGGACTCCCCCTCAGCAGCAAACCCTGGCGGCTGCTGCATATAGACCTCCTCCTGCAAGTCGCCATACAAGAAGGCGTTCGTGACATCAAGCTGAAATAGGGGCCAGTCGCAGACAACAGCAACTGCAATGAGAATCCGTAAGGTAGAATGACGGGCTACTGGAGAAAACGTCTCCTGATAGTCCACCCCATATGTTTGGGTGCCCACGAGCAACCAACCTGGCTTTGTATCTATCAACCGTACCATCTGCCCGATGCTTAACAGTAAAGACCCATTTGCTTCCGACAATGGACGCACCTGGGGGAGGATGCACAACACTCCACGTACCACGTGACTGCAACGCCGCCATTTCCTCTTCCATAGCTAAACGTCACGGGCTGCTCTGTAGGGCCTCCTGATAAGACCGTGGGATGTGTACTGTCGATAACCCAACAATAAACTTGCGAAAGTCCGGGGACAAACGCTACAACGACGCCTGAGAGCAAAAATCCATCCCATATTTGGGATTCATGGTCCGAGCACGCTTCTGCCGTCTATGAGCAATAGGTATATGTAGGTCATCAACTGGAGGAGTGACAGTACCATCAGTACCCTGTACATCAGTACCCTGTACATCCATCTGCGCATTCAAATCACCTGTGCCATCAGTAGAACTCAAATGATCAGTACATACCTCGGGCGTGCTGGATGATGGAGGAGGCACATGAGCAGAGGGCCGTCGCTGATAGACCTGAGGATAATGAACAATAGCTGGTGGTGGCGGTGGTGTAGACTGTGGTGGTGGTGGAGTAGACTGTGGTGGTGGTGGAGTAGACTGTGGTGGTAGATTAGAGCATGGAACAAATGGAGGTGGAGGCGGCACATAGATGTCATCTCCTTCCTCTGAGTGAGTGGGTCTGTCACCTGTAGGAGAAAAATACATAATGGACTCAAAAAAGGTGACATCTGCACTGACGTAGTACCTTCGTTTAACTGGATCAAAACACCGATATCCCTTCTGGGTTTTGGAATAACCCACAAAAATACATTTGACAGCTCTGGGAGAGAGCTTGTCAAGACCAGGAGAAAAACAATGAACAAATGCAACAGACCCAAAAACACGCGGTGTTAGGGAGAAAAGATCCTTCTCGGGAAACGTAGTCAAGAACGGAATCTTCTCCCCTAGCACTGTCGAAGGCATACGATTAAGAAGATAACATGCAGTGAGAACCGCATCCCCCCAATAGGAGTGAGGGGCACGGCTCTGAATCAAAAGGGTTCTGGTCATATCCAACAAATGACGATGCTTCCGTTCAGCCACCCCATTCTGTTGGGAGGTATAAGCACACGACGTCTGATGCACAATCCCATGAGACATAAGAAATTTGGACAATTGGGTACTGCACAACTCTAGAGCATTGTCAGACCGTATGTACTTCACTTTAGCAGAGAAAATATTTTTTATTTCAATAAGAAAAGACTGAATAAAATGACCAGCATCAGATTTATTTTTAAGAAGAAAGACCCAAGATAGTCTAGAAAAATCATCGACAGCAACAAGATAAAACATGTGCCCTTGAAGATCAGGGACACGACTGGGACCCCAAATATCAAAATATAGCAGCTCAAATAGACCACGATGACTTGGACCTATACGACTCGGAAAAGACGACCTGTGATGTTTGCCAAGTTGGCATGCCTCACACTGAAAATTAGACTTGGGAGAAATCTGTGGAAGAATATGGACCATCTTTTGCAACGGAAGATGGCCAAATCGAAGATGCCAATTGTAGGGTGACACCGATCCAGCCCTCATAAAAGAGACACCAGCATAAGACGATTGCATCAGTCTATAAAGACCCCCTTGCTCACGGCCAGTCCCAATCACTCTGCCCGTTAATATGTCCTGAAACACAAGAGTAGATGGGTCAAATATAGCACGGCAATGTAAATCTTTGGTGAGTTGACTAATAGACAGCAAATTCATCGAAAACTTCGGTGCATATAGAACATTGGACAGTCTCAAGGTAGGAGTCAACTGTACCTCCCCCTGACCAGTAATAGGGGAATATGTCCATCAGCTATCACCACCGATCGTTCAGATTGAGCAGGATGAAAGACACTAAACTGACATCTGTCACCACAGAGATGGTGTGATGCACCTGAATCCACGATCCATTCTGATAGATATGCCTTGTAATACGTAGTAAAGGCAATGGGTGCGGAACCTTTGAAGGCACCCACAGATGGAAAATCTACCTTGTTGTCTGACATGATGACAACAATAACCTGTAACTGAGATTACACGACTAGACGAGAATGTCTACGTGTACAAAGATGAGGGCCGCCGTGTCCGTAGACTGCCACCACAACGCCCTTCAAATCACAACTCGTGACTAGCGTACACGTACCATAGGGATGCACGCTAAGTATGACATATATGCACTAGGATGCACACTGTTGCACAGGGCTGCACGTGCACTGGCTTGCACAAGTATTCTCACAGTGCACTGGAATGCACAGTGATGCATGTGGCGTTACTGCGCAGTGTGCGGGGATGCACTGGAAAGCGTCACGAAGATGCTATGTGCACAAGGAGCGCACAAGAAGATGCTATGTGCACTGGAAAGCGTCACAAAGACGCAGCGTCCGGGGTGCGCACAAGGAGCACTATGTGCACGCACCCCACACGCGACATCCTTCACAAAGATGCTGGCGCGAGTGTTGGCGCAGGGGATGCTTCACGAAGACGCAGACGCGAGAGGGTCACGAGAGGATCGCGATCGCGAGAGGCGCCACAAATTGTCTTTCCGCGTCTTCCCGCGCGCTACAGAATCGCGAGAGATGATCGCGCGCGAGAGGGCGCCAGGCGATTCAGTTGCGTTGATCGCCTGCGTGAGGGCACCGACGAGGCGACCGACCAGACGAGTTGCTGGCGAGAGGGCACCGACCAGGCGAGAGGACCGCAGGCGAGTTGCTGGCGATGATGGATCGACGAAGGCGGCGCCGATCTTGAAATCGAGAGAAAGAGAGAAAGGGTGGCGGGTGGGGTAGGGTTAGGATTAGGGTATCATGAACTCCGGTCTAGGACCGTTGCTCTGATACCATGTTGAAGGGAATGAATGAGATGAAATTCCATTAACCCTAGAGCTCTCTTATATAGGAGAAAAGCTCTATGGGTAATTTACATAGAGAGGACAAACAAATACTAAATGATAAAATTACTCTAACATGAAGGGAAGAGTGAGGGATGCATTGGACTAAATACGGAAAAGGGCAAGGGAGACTCTGGTGACACAAGAAGGCAAGGGCGACAAAAAGTGTTGTAGGATAAGGGAGGAGCTAGCCTGCACGACAAGAGGAGCTGTGAGATGCAGAGAGGGAGAAGAGGATGACAGCACAATCCTTTCAAGAAAATGATGCAGAAGGAGCAGGGTGACGTGGACAAGGAAGAGGTAGCCATTAGAAGTACAAGAAGGGGTGGTGCTGATATAGGGAGGTAAGGGAGGGCCGGAGGAGGGAAAGTGTGAGGGGAGAGATCAAGGTTGCTTAAGGGCGAAGCTTGTAGGTTTGCAGGCCAGGAATATTGCCTTTATCAGCATCCCTTTTCCAAATCATAAGTTACTACTCTTAGTCGAAAGGATATGCAAAAGACAAGTGACGTGAATTAAAGAACTCATTGACACTGGTATACAAGCCTTAGATCTATCCAAGTCTGAGGAGTATCCTCTTCTGAAATTAAGCTTAAGAGGGAACAAAGTGAATTGCTAAAAGCATATGGTATTTATTCCTCTTTTCAAAAAATAAGGTATTTATTCCTTTCCTTGAACTAATAAGAGAAGCAAATTCTTTTGTCACTCTTTAGTGGCATGGGCAGGCATGAGTGGTTGATACACAATGTCAAGATTGCAAAAGCCAGTAGTCGATATTCAGTCGATCGGATCACTGACTAGGGGTTAATCGGCAATTAGGCGACTATTCGGATTTAGTCAGACTTTAATCTTTTTTGTATTTTTTTATATTATAAATATATAAATCATTTGTATACATATATTATTATATATTTACATAGATTTGTACCTTTTCCATACTAAGATAGTAAAATATGGCGAAGCCTTCTCCCACTATAAGTATGCTCGGCTACATGTATTATTGTTCAAATCCATGTTAAAAGATTCGACGATTTTTTACGTTGGTTGTCAACTACCTAACGCAACCCTCACAACGGGGGATTTGAACCCTGGTCTTTTGGGTGGTGGGCATACTGCACTATCACCAACTCATTTAAATGGGTGAAATAAGAAAAACAAACGAATTCAGATCAAACATTAAGGATCTTAGATTAAGCTTGCTTTTAAAAAAGCAAAAAACAAATAAAATATAGTCTAACTACGTAGAAATCATTCGATTAGTCGGCCTAGTCGGTCAACTAACTGGAGTGATTAGTCGACCAACCAATTTTTAACCACAATAGCCAGGGCACCCCACCAACTCTACTTGTCGAGATAATCAACCGACTTTTACAACTATGGGTGATGTAAGACAATCTAAGAAGTGTGGCAACATGGGTCAGGGGCTATTAGGGACACACCTATGCATGGAACCACGATCATTGCTAAGAGGTTCCGAGGATCACGATAGTTATTAGCTAGAGCAGGAGAGTATGTGGGAAGCGCGTGATAGTGAGGAACTATTGGGAGAGACAGGTGTAGGTGATCATGAAAAGTTGTAAAGGACGAAGAGGAATGAGGAAGGGCATGGTGATGAATTGGAAAATGGGAGGCTGACGAATCCCAACGAATAAAAGATCGACGAATCCCTAGTACCCCAGTCCCCTTTATGGGCGAAGGATTGGACGGGGGGCGGGTCGCTCGATGGTCGCTACCCACGCCTCTTCGCTTTGGCGGCGAATCGAGGTGCTAAGTCGTTGATTGCTGGTGTGATGGAAACTGGATGCCGCGTTTTTGTGCAAACTTCTCCGATCAAAGGCTGGAGGATTTCCTTTATCTGTGTGATTCCCTGGCTGGTTGTGAGGGCCCCATGGGGGGCAGAGACCACTGGGATGGAGGGGATCTTCTTTCTCTGTCAGAAAGTCTTACGCGGCGATTCGCAGGCCGCCTCTTGCACAAACTAATGTGCTTGTTGGGGATTGCAGCTTGGTGTGGGGTCTTCAGCTACCGGAGCGGATTGGTTTCTTTCTTTGGCTTCTTAGGCGCAAGCATTTGATGATGCGGGATCGTTGCACTCGCTTCTTTGGTACGACTTCTGACAGCTGCCCCTTCTGCGGAAATGGTATCGAATCTGTGGACCATCCTTCTTCACCTGTTCTTGCACTGCAGGTTTGTGGGAGGACCTCAGACTTGACTGGGTTAGTTCGAGGTCCTTCGAGGCATTTTAGGGATCAATGCAGTCAGCTCGGCAGCGGCCGCGGACGGAGATCCTGGGCCCGATGTCTTTGCTCTGGTCCATTTGATTGGCTAGGAATGCTTTACTATTCTCTGGTCAAAGGTTCTATCGGGAGAATGTTTGTATTCAATCTAAGGGTTTTGTCGAGGACTGGACTCTGGTGTGATTGTATCTCCAGTTGTTTTTTGCTTCTTTTAACCTATTTTAACATATTTCTAGGGCGGGTACCATAGTGTGTTACCCCCTCTTTTGGACTTCAAAAAAATAAAAGGCATAAGGTTAAATGTGGAGGATGGAAGGGAACAAGGGTGTTAGAAAAGGCCAAGTAAAGCCCAAGTTCAAGCTTAATACCCTTGTCAAGTCGAACTTGAGCCAAACCTGGCTCGGCTCGTTAACTTGAATCGATAGCTTGATGAGATAAAAAATCACGTTTTTATGTATACATCAACATCTTTGATTGTTTAACAGTTTAAAACATGTACATATATATAGAATTGTATGTTACACTTATTTTCAAAAACTAAAGAAAGAAAATCAAATCCAAATACGTATTTTTTTTAGAAGAAATCCAAATATGTATTTGTTGGAATTTCTTTCTATATACTAAAGTTGAAACCCCGATGATAGATTGTTTTTTGAAATTCATGAAATGATTTTATAGTGCAACATAGAAGATACATAAACAAGCTTAATTCATTACATCATTAAATTTGCTTTTGCACTCGTATACCAAATTTGAGTTGACTTGTTAAAGAACTTGCACAAAGAGCCATGATCAGTGATAGATAATGACAGTCTTTGGCTAGAAAGGAGGCATGCATAGTGAGGTGCATGGTGGTGAAGCAATGGGAGGCGCCGCCCGCAACCATTGGCAAAGATGTGCATAGGTAGAGGTGGGGTGATGTAGATTGTGGTAAAGATGTAAATACAGGACGAGAGAGGAAGGAGTAAATGATGAAATAAAGAGATGGAAGGACAGCAGATCCCAACAAACAAAATGAAACAACGTAAAGTTTGGAGGATGGATGTGGGGGCATCAAGAAAGCTTGAGTATGGCAAGAGTTAAGCTCGATATCCTTGCCTCATCAACTGGAGTGTTTAAGCAAACCAAACTCAAGTTGAGTTGTTAAATGAGCGTGCCAGCAAACTCGAGCCCAAAGAGCTCAAGCAATCTCTCCTAAGCCCAAGCTACAAGTCAAGTATTGTGCCAAGGTGGACACTAACTGGGTATACTACATTGCAAATGAGAGTTTGATAGGGGCCATAGTGTAAATACAAAATTGCAAAATTTATCATATAAATGGACTTTCCAGTATTTAAGTGTACAAGATCTTAAATACTAGAGTGAACTCACAATAAGTAGGATCGCTAGTGTCATTGGAGTTTTCGGGAGTATCAACCCAATCATAAGATCTAATGTGCATGGATCCAAACAGAAGTTTGCTAAAGACGGTCATCCCCGGGTGATTGTGTAGCGGAATGACAGCAGCAGGAGGCAAGCAAAAAATGCCAATCTGCAGTTACAAATAAGTCATTAAAAACTTAAAACTCAAGATTTTCAAGAAGATGATAAAGACTAATGAAGCTTACCGAGAACTTATCACATTCGTAGACATGCAAGTAAGTTACTGGAGCAGCTCCACCGGAGACATCGTTATTTTCAAAATATGGCATGTTTCTAGTAAGATTCACATCAGTTGGTTTCATTTTATCTGCCAGGGCAAACTCAAAATGAGTTCATATATTTTGAAGAATTTGTACCACGAATTTTAGAAATAATAGCATGCTTATTGTAAAACCATTAGGAAATCAAGGTTGGTGTCTAAGCAGAAGAATTAACCAAAACTTTTTAAAAAGAGTTACAATGTCAAATGCTCCCACACACGTGACTGGCTTCCCATCATGAAAAACAAGAGTAGTCGGTCATTTTCAACATGTCAACTACCTTTTTTAAGGCAAAAAGAAGGATGGGCATCCAAAAAAGATGCACACACAACCTTTTTATATAATGTTTGAGAAATCATAAACAATCTGCAATGGGTTGATACAAAAACCGAGTACGAGGAAAAGCATTTTTTTTCCTTTTAAGTACTGCATTCAATAGAAAGAGATCATAAAGTATGAATAAATCAATATGCATGCTAGTGCTGTGCCAACGAATGTTTGGGAAATTTTTATTTATTGCTCAAACTCGATGTGCATTCGAGGAGAAGTCTAAACAATGATTTTTCTGGAGAGTGATGGGTGAATACCGTTGGTAGGTTGCCACCCACGATATACATTAATCAAGCGTTATAGATTGAAAAGCTATGAATTGTAAAAACATGAGTCAAAACATCCCCACATGAAAAATCAAGGCATTCCTGGCCAGCCACATCCATAAAAATGCGAAGGGTGCAACTCTTTCCGTCAAGGATCAAGAATAGGGGTGCTCATGGAGCCAATACCCGACCCATTTGATCATAACCCACCCTGACCCATCATTATCGGATCACAGATTGACCCAACCTGTTTCAACAGGAACCTGATTCTAATAGGGACCTGATTCATTTCAATGGGCAATGAGTACCACGGGCACCTATGTAGAGTGTCACCTGAGTTAAAAGGATAGTAATTGTATATTGAACAAATGACTAGTAAAGGAACAAAATTGACAACTATTTTTTTAGATTTCAATTATCATTCTGGAAATTCAAGACAGCTTTTTTAGTCACCTCCTGTGTCATGGATCCATTTGTTTGGACATTATATTGATCGATTATTTCGGCACTGTCACATAATTTCATCACAAATCTAATTATTATCACATTGCATGAGTGTTCAATGAAACATTGTTTATGAATTGTGTGTTAGAAAATAAGAATGTGGAAGCGTATCAGAATAAATAATAAAATATTGAAGAATAGCGGAATTTTCACGTGGAACCCTACTCCCTAAGGAGCGATATGAAACCACGAGAGAATGCCTCGAAGGGATGATAGTTCATTGCTTTTCTTATTGGATACAATGGGTGTGGGGGTCTATATATAGCTCCCACCGAGTCTCCACATCCCACATACGGTAGATCTGTGACTAAACTCTGGATGGGGTAGATGGATCATGGAGAGATCCATTTACCCATCTCCCACATAAGTGACTCATACAACTTATACTCCAACACCTCCACTCAAGCAGGAGCATGCAATGCTCAGCTTGGACAAATAGAAAGAAATATGAACTCACATTACATGACACTACAGACAATATCAATTCAATGTGCACAACTGTCAGTTATTGTCGAGGACGTTGCTTCTCATGCCGTGCAGGTGAGGAGGACGAACGGGCTGGAGTGTGAGTCAATTGAATCTCCTCGTCGGAGAGCATGTGCTCTGTACTGTGCCTGTCAGAGTCACTGCAACTGAAGAATGAGTCTCTACATGGAGAACTCTGGCCCGCCACAACATGTGAACAACTTCTCCATCTCTGAAAGGGGTCGAACAAAGAGCGTCGCTAATTATCCATACGCAGATCTCTGAAGACGGGTCTCTCTCAAAAGGACCTCGAAGTGGGTTCTCTCTCATAGGAACCTCGGAAGGATCTCATACTAGAGACTAGAGTTTACGATCGCTAGAGAATGGAGTTTAAAGAAGTCTCCTCGTCATAAAACGGGGTCTCTCCCATCTGGCACAGAGAATGGTACTCTATTCTGGAGTTTCTATGAAACCACCTGAAAACCCTAGCTCACATGGGCATAGAGAATGGAATCTCTGCTCAAGAGTCCCTATGGAACACATGAAAATCTTGGCCGAAATATAAAAGATGGGGACCACACAAAAGATAGTAAACATGTGCACATCTGAAAAGAAAACCACATACATGTGCATGTCTGAAATTGAAGACTCGGAACCAATCTGATGTCGAGTTTGAATATCTGAACATCTGTAGAGTCTAGAAAATCTAGATGGTTTGGAATCTGACATCTAAATCTGGAACAAACCTATGACTCTACACAATACTCCCCCTTTCTCCCATACTGGTCGGAATGAAGACATCGACCAAGTTGGGAGAAGACAAGAGAATGGGGAGAACAACAAAACATCAAATAAGCCGTTCATTTTCATTTTTTTACGGCTTTTCATTTTTTCCTTTTTTGTAATTTTTTTATTATTTCCTTCTTTTTTTATATAGCCAACTCATCTCTTTTTTGTAATAATAATTTTAACAAAAATCTTGCGTATGACTTCTCTTTGTACGTGCCTTTTTTTAATCAAAATTTTTTTTGAACAACTTCACTCAGCTCAATAATATGCAACCTCTTTTTTTAACAATGTGACCCAACTTTGGGTCCACTAGTCCATCATCTCCTTTTTTTTCTTCACGATCCAATTGGGCGCAAAAGGGGAGCACCCAATTTAGGGTTCCCAATCGTGGGAACCCTCTGTAGAATACCTATCGCCGTTGCCTGGAGCTTGCAGCTCGCTGAGGTGAAGAGGCCTGAGATGAGGCAGAGGCCTGTCGAGGAGGTTCGCCTCTTGGAGATGTCGCATTCGTTGGAGGCGCGAAGGATGAGGTCACGCCAGGGACTGCCATCACGAGGAGATGCGAAAGCAAGAAGGTTGGCGCACGTAGGATCTGCTGCACATGTAATATCGCCACCACCGCCTGGAGTGGAGGGCAGGCAGCGAGATCTATCGCTCTTTGCCTGGAGATGTGATGAGTCTCAGATACATCATTATAAAATCTATTTATTATCCGCTTAACTTAAATAATTTAATAAAAACCACAATTAAATCCCTACTACTAACTTGTATTATATTGTAAATAATATGTGTATAATTAACATATAGTCTGTATACTATCTAACCCTAATTTATTGTATTTAATTACGAACATTTTCTTTATTTCCTTTATTATTAAAAACCCCTAAAATTAGGTTAAATATGTATATATTTATTTTGATTTCAAAAAGAAATTAAAAAGATAAAAAATATAAAAACCACTAAAATACAATGCTTTATCTATTAAAAGTACTACCAAAAAAATTCCTTGTGTAATTGATCTCTTTTGACTTTTTATCCAACATGAAACTTGTAGATCACCTCAAGATCTACAATTTTCATGTTTTGATTTTTTTGCTAATTTTGTTTCCTTCCATTTTTTATTTTTTTCAAATCTTTTTCACTTTCTGAATAATCTAGTGCAGCCACGTGGCACCATCTGGGCCACCCACGTGGTCGCTGCTCCTGGCGCCACCCGCCCCTTTTCTTCACCATTGGATTCGATCTGGATGATCGCATTTGAACCATCCAGGCCCCTTCTCTCCACCCTCCTATCTCCCCTTATCGGTCCCATCTCAACTATCTGCCTTCCTCGCCACTTTTAGATGATCTCTCATCCAACAGCCAAGAGCGAACCACGTCACCCCTTCTCTCCTGGCCGATGGATGAGTCTCCATATCTCATCTAAGTCGTTCACCCCTGCCGCTCTCTAGCGGCTAGATCAAATCATCTGATCTGATCTAGGCCCCTCATCCGCGCCTTAACCTTAGTCGTTGTATCCCTTGATTCAACGGTTAGAAACTCGTCGCCTACCTCCATCTCCCCTCTTCAGACATTACGCCTTGTCGCCAACCTTCTCCCCCTTTCATTTTTAGTGTCGTCCTCCTATCACCTTTCATCTTCCTAACGTTCCCCTCCATAGCCATTACCTCCACCATCTTCAAGAAGCCCTCATAGCCCCCTCCATCACTCCTCGCCATCACTACAGCCGTTGTAACTTCGTTGCCCACCTCTGTAATGCCCGACCACCTTCACCTTAAATACCCCCACTCTGCCTCCTCGTTCCCTGGTCCACCAACTCTGAGCAAGAGCCCTATCCCTCCTCCGCCTCCCTGTGACAGATGGAGGTCGGAGGAGGGCCATCATTGTCTCCCCCAGCTCCGTTGTCGACCCACGACGTTGATCGTCGTGTTGCGGCGCCTCTGACCCGCTAAGCACCGAGGCAAGGTTGCCACCGTCGTGCGACGACATGAGACTCCCCAATAGCCTCATCCCAGATCGCATCCTCCACCAATTACCCATTTCCGATCAGGTATTCTCCCTCCTCTCCGTTTCTCTTATTTCTCCCCTTTATTCTGACCTACACGATCCACCTCACATTCCCCGTCCATACCCTTAGCTCTGCCACACATCGAACACCCGCACCAGCCACAAGACCCCACCTCACCCGCACACACAATATGCATGCTTCGACTATACTAATGTTGCAGGTACCTTCAATTATCAGAGCTCCAGCTTCTACTCTGATCTCGAGCAGCATCTCTGGCAATGCGATGTTGTTGGAGTATTTGGTTGTGCGCCTATTATGTTGTAGATGGATAAATGGATCACTCCAGGATCCATTTACCTCATCCAGTTGTTTATAGTGTTGCAATAGTCGGCCGACTATCCCAAATAGTCAGTCCGACTATGCGGTGCGATAGGGTACCCGACTGAACAGACCTCCAGTTGGGCAATAGTCGGCCCGACCGAATAGTCGACCGATTATTCGGCCGACTAGTCGGACTATGAGGCCGACTGGAGTTTGACTCTTCATATTTTTATTTTTTTTATTTTCAATTTTCAATATTTATAGGTTACATTTTACCACGGTATCGTCAAAAATATCAAATTCTATATGTCTATTATATTATATTGATTGGTACTTTTATCTTGGATTCATGTTAAATAATGACCATATATGTATAAAAATATAAGAATATATATTATAAATAATTTTTATATTAAAAAATACAAAACCGAATAATTCCGAATAGTCACCCGAATACCGATTATTCTCTATTCAGTGACCCCTCCGACTGAATATCGAATATTGTCTTCTGCAACACTGGTTGTTTAGTCTCACATCTGCCAGTTTGGAGATGTGGAGACTAAGTGGGAGCTATATATAGACCCCCATACCCCTGTAGTCAGATGAGAAAGTTGAATAGTTTATCAGACCTCTAAGAATTCTCCTGTGGTTTCATCCCGCTCCTTAGGGAGTAGGGTTCCACGTAAAAATCTATCTTCATGTTTATCTTTATATTCTTATGCTCTGTTTATCATTTGCTTCTGCATTCTCTATTTTTCTAACATGGTATCAGAGCGGTCGATTCTCGTGGATTTTGTTTTGTTTTATTGTTCGAGATTCGACATTTTCATGTTCATGGTTCAACTTCTGGAACCATGTTCTGTTTCGATCCAAGCACGGATCTAGGGTTTCTGAACCCTAGTTTCAGAAGGGTTGTCGTGTCAATCAGCCGTGCCTCCTAGGACAGGCCCCGGGCGGCAGCATCTCAAAGCAAGAGGCCCCTAACCCCAGGCGCATGCACTGCCCTCCTCGCGTGCATCCCAGGCATCGCTCCTCACTCACGATCCAGTCTAAGCGTGAAATCCTCGAAGCACTGCAGTCCCAAGCGGCGATTCGACGCACCAGATGCAGTCCTCCTTCATCTCTGTCACCGATGACTTCAGACAGCCACACACATCACGCGCCATTGCAGCTGCACCTGCCACCACGATCACGCCTTGCGGTGCATCTCCACCTTCAGCAGCGCGAGCGACCACGATCTTCAGCTCAGCAACCTTCATGACGCGGCTCCTTCACGACGCAGCTCCAGTGCTTCCCCAACTTCATCTCCACGCTTCGCGCAGCCCCTCACGCGTCTACGAGCGGCGGACTTCAGCCAAGGCCTTAAATTTCGATTTCGGTCACCATTTCGGTATAGACCAAAACAGAATTTCGTTGGAATTTCCGTGGAATTTCGACCGGAATTTCGGTCATTTCGATCATTTTTTGTACTAGGACCCCATATTTTGGTCATTTCGGCCGAATTTCGATTTCGAATGGATATCGATATTCGACAGAAATTCGACCGAATTTCGCTGAAATTTGAGGCTATGTTCAGCAACCTCCTCCACGCGCAGGTGGTGCCGTCCGCCTTCAGCTGCTCCTACGTCTAGGGTTCCAGAGAGCTCGCCTAGGCGGCAGATCTTTATACGAGAAAGTTCCCCTTGTGGGAACTAGGGCTCGGTGGCCCAGTTTTATTAAAAAAAATTATCTGAGTGACGCATATGAAGGGGCAGCCTGTATTAAAAAATGGGAAATTGTGAGCCGTGCTTGAAAAAAAAGGAGGGGAGTTAAAGCCCAAGTGTGATGTATGTTTTATTAAAAAAATAATGTTTGCTTTGCAAAAAAAGAGAGAGAGGAGAAAAAAAGGCGCGTACAAATAGAAAAAAAACTGTATGCATATTTCCGAAAAAATCCTTTAAATGAGAAGAAAAAGGCGTAAAAAAATGAAACGTCTTAAAAAATGTGTCAGAAAAAAATGATGAATGATTTGAAAAGTCGATAAAAAATTTGTAACGGCTTATGTTTTAAAAAAGTCATGGCGGCTATTTAAAGCTGCGAGTTTCATGTTTTATTTCCCCCATGTTACTGTCTTCTCTTAATTTGGTCAACAATTGTCATTTCGACCAGTATGGGAGAAAGGGAGAGTATTATGTAGAGTCACAGGTCTTGTTCCAGATTCAGAGGTCAATTTAGATGTCAGATTCCAGACCAGCCAGATTTTCTCAGACTATGCGGTTCTTTAGTTTCGTGGTCCCCATTATTCTTCTTGTTTTGTCGGTCGGAGTTTTCATGTGAGCCATAGGGACTCCAGAGCAGAGGACCATTCCCTATGCCATGTGAGTAAGGGTTTTCATGTGGTATCATAGGGACTCCATAGTAGAGTATCATTCTCTGAGCCAGATCGGAGAGACTCATTTCTCCGACGAGGAGACTTTCAGACTCCATTCTCCAACGATTGTGGATTCCGACAAGGATTGCACTTCCACGACCTTTTTCAGTTTGGCCATTTTCAAAGATGGAGCAGTTGTCCACGTTGTGGTGGCGAGCCAGAGTACTCCGACGAGAAGACTCATTTTCAGTTGCAGTGAGTCTGACAGGTGCAGTTCAGAGCACATGCTCTCCGACGAGGAGATTCAGCAGACTCACACTCCAGCTCATTCGTCGTCCTCACCTGCATGGCATGAGAAGCAACATCCTCGAAAGCAGCTCACAGTTGTGCGCGTTGAGTTGATATTGTCTGTAATATAATGTAGCGTGAGTTGAGTTTCTTTCTGTTTGTCAAAGTTGAGCATTGCATGCTCCAGCTTGAGGGGGAGTGTTGGAGTATTTGGTTATGGGCCTATTGAGTTGTAGATGGGTAAATCGATAGCTCCAGGATCCATTTCATCCAGTTGTTTAATCCCACATCTACCAGTTTGGAGATGTGGAGACTCGGTGGGGGCTATATATAGACCCCCACGCCCATGTAGTCATATGAGAAAGTTGAATAGACTATCAGCCCTCTGAGGCATTCTCCTGTGGTTTCATCCCGCTCCCTAGGGAGTAAGGTTCCACGTAAAAAATCTTTGTCTTCATGTTTATCTTTATGTTCTTATGCCATATTTATCATTTGTGTCCGCATTCTCTATTTTGTAACAGATGTCGACCGCCATCTTCAGCTATCCTGGGAGCTTCTTTGACCGCGGGCGATCCTCGCTAGGTGGCCACAGAGGTTCACAGACGTTCTACGAAGATCGGGGAGCTCGGAGGAGCTCTGGTGGCCTCGTTGGAGCTCCATTTACGTCGCCACTACTTTGGCGGAGGAAAAAGCACATGCGTCGTTGGATGACGCCTCTCAGCAGCCATCCAACGGCCCAGATCAAGCCCCAATGCATTTCCGGACCTGCAGGCTCAATATACCAAGCTGCCTGTCGAAGCCACCATCAGACGCCAAGTCATCCACCGAAGCTGTTAGCTCCACCGAGCCTAGCCTCACATGCCTCGCACGTGAGATGCTGGGCAAATTGCAGCGCCACCCCAGGCTTTTTAGGAATTACACCCAGGTCCAGGCATGCGTGCCTTGCGTGCGCACCTGGACAAATTACACAGAGGCCCAGTCGGATTTCATAAATTGCATAAATGCCCCCGCGCTTTAGAGATATTTACAGAAGGGCCCCTTTGATTTTCTTAAATTGCAAATGGGTCCCTCTAGGGACCTATTTATAATATTTATCTTTTATTTTTCATGCATTTTTATTGCATTTATGCCTTGAACTGTTTATTTAATATCTTGAGCATTTGATCTCCGTTTTTATCAATTTTAGTGTCGTTTTGAACCTTGTTTCATAGTTTATCTAATGGCTATTTAATTTCATGATTTGACACCGAATTATTTATACTATATTATGTGATCGATAGTGACTACTTTGCAATGCCATTGATCATCTTTTCTTACTCAAATTGTCTCTAAAATTGACCCTTGTTCTATTGCTCATTGATACGAATTTTAGGGCATATTTGTACATCGTCTCTTGCATATTTATCTGTTACAACTCATTAATTGTGTGCACGCATTGTTTCATCCTTTAATTGCATTTAAAATCAAACAAAAATGCATACATCATATGAACATGTCATTGCATTATTTTATCTGCTTACATTTTGCATATCACATCCGCATGTACATTGGAAACCTAGGTTTAGAAAATATTCGGTCATTAATTAATCAATAAATTTCAATAAATTGGTGAAGAGGCTCGTGTCTCTATGTTCGACCTCGATACACCTACCAAGTAAAAATAACTTCCACAAATTCGAAAATTGTGGTTTTTGATCGACCGAATTTTGTCTCCTATACTACAACTCTAGAATATTAAAGAGGTGATCTTCGCATTCATCAAGATGATGCTACGCGGGGAAGGAGAAGAGGAGGGCTTCGCCTGGAAGCCTGGAGGCATAGCGAATGGGTGTTGCTTGATTGAGTGCCGCATGTAGTTTGATTCGTGGATGCCTAGAGCCGCCTGGAGTAGATGTGATGCCTTGGAGATCGAAGGCAACGAGAATGGCTCAACTGGAGCCACGTGGAGTGTTGCACCGCTGGAGATTGGCGTCGGTGGGAGGTCAAGCATCGCCTGGGTTTCTGTGTGCGCAAGGGAAAATGGGGCATGCGGGTGCCTGGAGGCTGCCTTTCTTCTTTGCGAGCGAGAGGAGAGCCGCAACGGTGATGCCCACCTGGAGATGCATGTTGTTGGGCAAAGATTAGCGTTTCAACGAAAGCCTAATTGCTGTAACTTTGAGGGATTAGGGTTTCAAGAATCCCTGAGCGCGAACTTGAATAATCATGAACAATAATCAACCAAGAACAACCCACGAACATGATCTTCATAAAAATGATCTTAAGAACAAATAGTAATTGAATCTCAAAAAAATCCTTAAGAATAAATTCGTGAGAATCGAAACCGCTCTGGTACCATGTTAGAAAATCGGAATGCGGAAGCGTATCAAATAAATAATAAAATATTGAAGAATAGCAGGATTTTAACGTGGAACCCTGCTCCTTAAGGAGCGGGATGAAACTACGAGAGAACACCTCAAAGGGTTGATGGTCTATTACTTTTCTCATTGGATACAATGGGTATGGAGGTCTATATATAGCCCCCACTGAGTCTCCACATCCACAGACGGTAGATGTGAGACTAAACTCTAGATAAGATAAATGGATCCGGGAGAGATCCATTTACCCATCTCCCACATAAGTGACATATACAGCTTATGCTCCAACACTATACAACAAAAAAAATTATATATGTGGATGTGTGGGCTCAATTGGGCATAAGCGAGGTGGAGTGGGGCTCATCCTAATGATAGAGACCTTGTAGGTCAAAGATAATGTTGGCATCATGGTGGAGTGGAACCACAAGACACGAGAGCACTAAAGAGGAAAATATACGAATAAGTTCCGAATAGGGATGCAAACAAATACACATATACATACATACATACATATATGATTCGATACCCAAAGACATACATACATATATACATATATATTATTCACTACCAAATACCTAAAGACCTCTTCGGGGAAGGGTCTTATTTTCAATAAGGGAGGCTCAATCACAATTTTGAAGTACGCTTGTGCAAACTATGCAAGATGTCACGTGGATAAAAAATCCACAAGCTTTGTAGTGTTTCTAGGTGATTCCTTAGTTACCTGGAAAATCAAGAAGCAGTAAGTTGTATACAAATCCAGTATAGAGTCAAAACATAGAGTTGTGGCTCAAACCAAAGCTGAAATGATGTGGGTAAGATCTGTTCTAACAAATTCTCACATTGAGATTAATTTACCCATCTCATTGTGGGGAAACAATCAAGAGGAATATTTATAGCGAACAATCATGCCTTTCATGAGAGAACGAAGCACAATGAGGTTGGATGCACTATACAAGTGATATGATATAAAAAGGCCTCATCTCAACTGTTGATATTTCCTTATTTACACAGACTACGTACATGTTCACCAAAGCTCTCTCCAGAAAACCATTCCAAAAGCATGTCCAAGCTGCAAACATCTATGCTCCAACTTAAGTGGGGTGTTGAGAGATATTTTCGTATAAGATATTTTTACAATCTTTCTGAGTATTTATGTACTTTGCTTATTTCAAGGTACCATCTTTGTAAAACCTAACTCTAGCATTTTCATATATAGGAGTACTAGGGAATCCTTTCAATTCATAGAAGACAATTCTTTCTGTCTCTCCCATTAGGCCATGACTTATATATTACTACATATCAACCCGTGCAAGCGATTATTACGATAATATTTACAAAATTTATATTAACACAGAATAGAATATTAGAAACCTTAAATTTGAAAGAATAAAATTGAGCTTTAAAGTCATTTCATGATTTTGATATTGTCATCTCATCAGCAAAATTTCCTTTTTCGAGCTTGATGAGATAAATATATCTCTTTATTTATTTTATATGTTATGTTTTCTCTAGGTACTTATCATGTAATTAACCCAAGGGTTTTTCTCCTATATAAGAGAGCCCTTAGTCTATTCTAATAACAAGTTCTCATTTTCTCCCAACATGGTATCGGAGCAACGGTCCTAAACCAGGGTTCCCATATCCCACCCGAAACCCTAACCCTACACCCACCCCCCTGCCGTCACCCTCCGGCGCCTTCCGCACGCTGCAGCGAGCGCCGCCAGGCACATTACGTGCTTCGTCAGGCGCATCGCGCGCCGCACGGCATCACCAAGGCGCATCGCGCACTGTAGTGATTCGCCAGGCATGTCGCGCATCCCGCTAGGTCAACCGAGCACGCCGCCAGGCGTTCCCAGGAGCATCGCGCGCAGTTAGGCGCATCCCAAGCGCCACCAGCACCTTCAACGCGCCTAAAGGCGCTTCCCTCGTCTGATTTATCTTCATTTGTGTGGGGTTTAATCTAGCACGGAAGCCAAGGGATGGTTGTATAAGTCTACATATACAACTAATCCCTCCTATTATTCTATAGGCGATATTTTCTTCTCTTGATATAACCCCCAGTTGTTCCGCGTGTTGGCTTCTTGGTACAATGTCAGAAAACAAGGGTGATGTTTTCTCCTCTTTTGGTGCCTTTAAAGGTCTGGCACCTATCGTAAAGATGGACGGGACCAACTACCAGTTATGATCCATGCAATTTCGTACCCTAATGCAGTGCCACAATAAGGAGCATATTCTGACTGACTCGGAGCTGGCGGACAAGACTGGGGCCAATGCATCATGGAAACAAGATGATGCCTATGCTTGTATTTGGCTCTCCGGGACACTTACAACGGAGATCGAGAATGATATTGTTAATCAGCCAATTGCAAAGGCTATGGGGGATATATTATCAGATACATACGGGCAAGCAAAGAATGAGAGCAAGATTCTTCAGCTACAGTTTGATATTTTCTCGACCAAACAGAATGGCCGATCGCTCCACGCACATTTCTCTTATCTGAGAGGCATATTTGAACGACTACACAGCTTCATGCCTATTACAACTAGCACAGAACAACGAGCATATCGAATGCCACCATGACAAGAGTCTTCTTGTCCTCTCTTGACTCAGAGTATGATACCGCTCGTACTCAACTTCTCATTGGAGAGACGATACCACCAATGGAGGTATACAAGCGCTTGAGCAGGATCACTACCATAAACACTACTACGGTCCAGTCGATTCCTCCTGCTATGGCTGCTACTCGTGGCAAAGGGGGGTCGTCTCAATTTAGGGTTCGTGGACCTCAAGGTCGAGGAGGCGGCCGACAGCGTGGTACGTGTTCCCATTGTCATCCTCCGGGTCACTCTGAGGACACATGCTTTCAAAAGCATGGATATCCATCGTCAACACGTGTTGCCGAGCAGACTGAGCATTATAGTGTGCCTACTACGGATCCACGTTTCGAGGATATTGTCTCCAAACTTCTGGACATGATGAGCACTCCTACGATTTCGACTCCAGGTTCAACATATGTCGCAGCCACTGCCAGAGCGTCATCCAGTTCATCAGGTACTCATTCTGCATTTACAAGTAGTGGTAGTTCAGATTTGACCGATTGGATTATGGATTCTGAAGCGTCACATCATATGTGTGGAGATCGGACGTTGTTCAGTACATACAAATCTATCACATATGGCAGATCTGTAGTTATTATCAATGGGGTTCGTCTACCCACTGTTGGTAAGGGGGAGATTGTTCTATCCCCCTCTATGCATCTTCAGAACGTCCTATATGCGCCAGACTTTCAGATGAATCTTTTGTCAATTAGTCAACTTACAAAAAATTTACATTGTCGTGTCATCTTTGATCCCTCTTCTTTTGTGTTTCAGGACATACTAACTGGCAGGGTGATTGGTCATGGTCGTAAGCAGAGAGGATTGTATAAGCTTGTCATACCTCCTTGTGCTGGAATCGCTACCATTCCTTCCGGGATTGTTTTTCCTTTCATGTGGTATCTTCGCTTTGGCCACCTTCCTTTCCAGAAGATGTGTCATGTGCTACCGCAAATATCTACCCGTACTACATTGGAATGTGAAGCCTGTCAGCTTGGGAAGCACCATCGCTCCTCTTTTCTGAGTCGTCCAAGTTGTCACAGTAGTCAGTTCTTTGAGTTGTTTCATTTTGATATTTGGGGTCCTAGTCGTGTTCCTGATCATCATGGGCATCGTTTTATATGGTTGTTGTGGATGATTATTCTAGACTATCTTGGGTGTTCTTGTGAAATCATAAATCTGAAGCAGGTGCTATCATTAAAACGTTTCTTATTGAAGTTAAAAATATATTCTCTGCTAATGTGAAATTCATTCGTACGGATAATGCGTTGGAGTTTTCCACATTACATTTATCTGAATTTCTCAGGTCCCTTGGAAATGTTCATCAAACCTCTTGCAATTACACTTGTCAACAGAACAGTGTGGTTGAATGCAAACATCGTCACCTTCTTGATGTCACAAGAACATTATTGATCCAGAGTCATACCCCTCATTCTTTCTGGGAGGACGTCCTCACTACTTGTTACTTGGTGAACCGCATGTCGTTCACCATGCTTGGAGAGAAGGTTCTCACTCCTAGGGTCTTCGGATTTGTGGCTTTTGTCTACAATTTCACTCCTGGTCGTGACAAGCTCTCGCCTAGAGCTGTCAAATGTGTTTTTGTTGGTTATTCTCGTACCCAAAAAGGGTATAGATGTTTTGATTTGGTAGGCCAAAGATATTATATGAGTGGTGACGTCACTTTCTTTAAGTCGATTATGTATTTCTCTCCTACAGGTGACAGGTTATCCAATACTACTTCTGGGGAGGATGTTGTTGTGCCTCCACCTCTGTCTCCTTCACCATATGAACCACATGCTACACCTCAGCCTCCACTACCTCCACCTCCGTCTACCTAGTCAAAGTTCTTACCCCTTGTTTACACTCGCAGGTCTTCTACTCGTCCCTCTGCTCATGCGTCGTTCACATCATCCACCACACTTTAGGTATGTCATGACAACAATGTTTCTACTGATGGTACTGCAGTTTTGCATGGTACACGAGATGAGTTGACTCCAACAGACAGAATGGATGATGATCTGGAGGTTCCTATTGCCATCAGGAAGCCTCGTCGCCAGTGTGCCACGTATCATCTCGCTGCACATGTTTCTTTGGATCATCTTTCAGAGGAGTACAGGAAGTTTGTAATGGAACTCCCTGCTGTTACTATCCCACGTACATATCAGGAAGCGCTACAGGACAGTAGGTGGTGACTTGCAATGGAAGAGAAGATGGCTGCTTTGAGGTCACGTGGGACGTGGAGCATTGTTTCTGCTCCACAAGGTACCTATGTTGTAATCTGCAAATGGATATTTGCAGTCAAGCAAGGGGCAGATGGCAGTATGGATCGCTACAAGGCAAGACTTGTGGCACGTGGATTCACTTAAACTTATGGGGTGGACTATCAGGATACTTTTTCTCTTGTGGCCAGACATTCGACACTACGCATTCTTCTCTCCGTTGCGATTTCACGGGACTGGCCTTTGTACCAGCTTGATGTGAAGAATGCCTTTCTCTATGTAGATCTTCAAGAAGAAGTTTATATGCAGCAGCCACCAGGGTTTGCTACTGAGGGGGAGTCCAATGAGGTGTACAGGCTCCACAAGGCGATTTATGGCAAGAAGCAGAGTCCGAGAGCTTGGTACCATAAGCTATCGGAGTTGATAGAGCACCAGGGGTTTGTGCGGTCTACTGCAGACCACTCACTTTTTGTTCAGAGGACACAAAAAGGTATTGTTGTCATTCTTGTTTATATGGATGACATTGTTGTTACAGGGGATAATGATCAAGGTATTCAGACTGCCAAGAAGTTCCTAGGTCAACAGTTTGTGACTAAGGACCTTGATACTCTTCGATACTTCCTTGGGTTGGAGTTCGTCAGGAACCAGCGTGGTCTGGTGATGACCTAGAGGAAGTTTGTGATGGATCTCCTTTCTGATACAGGTATGACAGGATGCATGCATGCTACTACTCCAATGGATCCGAGTATGAGATTATATGATGATGACACTTAGAAGGTAGATAGCAAGAGATATAGAGAACTAGTTGGGAAGCTTTTATATGCCACTACCATCAGGCCGGATATAATGTTTGTAGTAAGCAAAGTTAGCTAGTTCATGGAGCAGCCAAGAAAGGTGCATATGGATGTTGTCTATATGATATTGAGATATTTGAAGAATTCACCTGGCTCGGGTCTTATATTCAGCAGGGATGCATCTCTTGAGGTGACAGCTTGTGCAGATGCTGACTATGCAGGTTGTCCCAGGGACAGAAAGTCCACTTCGGGCTTTGTTGTGTTTGTCGGGAGCTCACTTGTCTCATGAAAAAGCAAGAAGCGGACAGTGGTGGCTAGATAAAGTGCAGAATCTGAATACAGGGCCATGGCACAAGGAAGTGCAGAGATGATGTGGGTTAGATCGGTATTGACTGACCTTACCATTGAGGTTCCTCTTCCTATGCAGCTTTTATGTGATAATGAAGCTGCATTAGTTATTACCAATAATCCTGTATTTCATGAACAGACAAAGTATATAGAGGTGGATAGTCATTACACTAGAGACATGATCCAGAAAGGTCTCATATCCACCTCCCATGTTTCCGTAGGAGATCAGACGGCTGACATCTTCACCAAGGCTCTAGCTAGAGGTTCATTTCAGAGGTGTTTCTCTAAGTTGAGCATGATAGATATATATGCTCCAACTTGAGGGGGAGTGTTGAGATAAATATATCTCTTTGTCTATTTTATATGCTATGTTTTCTCTGGGTACTTATCATGTAATTAACCCAAAAGCTTTTCTCCTATATAAGAGAGCCCTCAATCTATCATAATAACAAGTTCTCATTTTCTCCCAATAGAGATTACAGCAAACAAAATCAAAATTCGAGATTTAAAGTTATAATACAAACTAAGAATCAAGCAACAATAATGGTGGCCAAAGATAAACAATGATATCGATGTTATTATTATTGGGTCAACAATCATATATGCTTCTATTTCAACACTTCCAATTTTGAACCCCTTCTATGTTTACGAGTCATGTTGGAGACTATATGTATCATCCATAGGGCTTTAGGGTTTCATGCTATATAAGAAATCATATTCCTAAAAGGAAACCCATTACATTGGTTCTCTGGCATTCACCTCATGGTATCAGAGTGATGGCCCTAGACTAATGTTCTTGCCCTAAATCCTACAGCCACTACCATCCTCTTTTTCCCATTGTTGCTACCCCTTTTGACACGGCATAGCAATAGCCTCACTGTTGCCGTCCCTTTTATGTGCACGCAGCCCAATGACGCATCTCACAGTTATTCTCATGTCTCTTCACGTAAATACACCATTCGCACACCTCCCAGCACACATAGCAGCACTACAGCAATTCTATCATCATTACTTCTTTCTAATGCTTGAGTAGATTGCTCTGTAACATCTTCGTTCTTCTTTCACTAACCGCAATGGCCACAACTCCAATCGAGACAAAACCCATGATAACCACCTCTTCCATGGTAAACTGAAGGCAACAGACAAAAATATACTCTTAGTCTATACTCTGGTATTAAGCCTTCAAGGTATTTACAATAAATATGATTCTTGGTTAAGCAACATCTACCAGGTCATGACATAGATGACCAATAGTGTCAAGCCTCACATTGCTACCAACCCTATACAAGGAGATGACCACATATATGTAGGATGAACTGGTCCAAGCATTTCTCAATAGAGAACAAAATTTCGTCTCCCAGATATCTACAAGCGGATTTGACTTGCTTCTTATGAAGATTCCTCTCTAATCAAGTACTACAAGTGGATTTGATTTGCTTCTTTCATCTTGCATGGTGTGCCAAGCAGGTGGCAAAGCGGTCAGAATGGCAAATATAAAGGTTCCTTGTTGGACTACATCCATGCTATCAGACAGTGACAAATCAATCTCTCACATATATCCCTTCTATCAAGGTAATTTTTAGTCATTTGCAACTCGAGACTTCTCTTGGACGCTCAAGTCGTACTTAGACTGTAGAGAGCACTGCTTTTCTCCCGACACCCAGAAATGATGTCCGTTATAGTTCTCGAGGAGATTGAGGTCACGACTTTGCTCGTGGTTACAGCTACCCTCCTTGTGTTCACTGCTTCAAATCCAATAACCATTTTGATAAGTGTTGAGCAAAGTTTGCAAGCCTCTGTAGGGCAATCTGGTCTCTACTTCATACTATGATACATATGTGTCAGAGATGACTACAAATCAAGTCCAACTTTCTGCTGCCAACTACTTTAGTCTCATGCAGGTTTTACAAGACACTCATGCATCCTCTTCATCTGACTGCACTCCTATTACAAGTCTGCCTACTATTCCAGGAACAATAGTGAATTTTGCTTCAACTTACACACCAGCATGAATAACTGACTCTGGAGCATCCACTGACTTGACTGGAGAAGGCAGACTTCTGATTTCCTCAAAAAATTTCATCCATTGTGAATCTGTTCGACTAGCAATCGCATACATTCATTGATCACCTTAGTTGACAATATGGGCTTCTCTTCAAAACGCAAACTGTCTGGAGTTTTTTGTGACCCCGATTTTTCCTTGATCTTACTATCCATGGATAGATTATGTTTAGAGCTCAATTCTATAATTATTTTTATGAGTATTTTTACTATTTTCAAGACATTCAAACAATGAAGATCTTTGGTCTATACTTTTTTTAAGAAGTATAGACGTCCATAAGAAGAATGATCTGTACTTTTTTAAAAGGAAGAACGACATATACTATCTCAACATTCTTGTTGATTCTTGCTTCGTTGGTGTTGTCTACTTCTCTGTCGGTTTGTTCCTGAGGCACTTATGTTTGGTGACCTATCCACCAGAGCTCTCTCATATGTTTCCTGAACTAAATTCGCTAAAGATATTTGAGTGTGAAGCATGTCCATTTCGAAAACATCACATAGCATCTTTTACTTAAGAACAAAGCCTTGTCATTCCTTGTTTTTTGCCTTAGTCCCTTATGACTTTAACATCCTTGTTTTTGTACTACGAGTGCTCGCAAGTATTGGTTCGCGCAAGGAGAGAGGGCTGGTGGTGGCGGTGGATTTTTAGGTATAGGCTCCAGCCTAGGACAGTCGCTTTGATACCATGTGGAGAAATAATGGATCGTTTTATCTATTCCATAGAGAAACCCTAGAGAGCAAAAAAGAGGAAAGAACATAAAAGACCTCGAAGGGTAAAAGATACAAATAAAGTAGAAAAAATAATACCTCTAACACCCTTTAATTTGAATGAAGGTTTGCCTTTTCATCGCCATTTTTCGCTTCTCACCCACTTTTACCATAACTTGTAATTTTATGTGGTTCTTAAGATATACGAGCCTTTCATGTTCTAAATATTCATATTTCATGCTTACATGATTTGCTCTCTAATACTTCTTAAGTCTACAAAAATACCTGAAAGGTCATGAAAAAATAGAAAACAAGGAAGAAGACATGAAAAGGATAGGATTATATAGAATGAAGGAGATTGAGGAGGAGGAAGCAATGTGATGATGGGAAAACGGTATGAAAAGGATAAAGAGAGAATACAAGTGGAGTAGGAAGAGAAAGATATAAGGAGGGTCCTATTTAAAAGTAAAATCACCCATATAGGTCCTTATTTATTGTGATCATAGTTCCAAATTTCATGAAATTTCAGTAAAATTTCGTCAAAATTTCGATTTCGATGGGGTCTGCATATCAAAACCCGTATAGATGTCGATTTCCAGGACTTCGCTCGAAATCTCGCGAGATATCGGACCATCTCGAGATATCACCCAAAAAAGCGAATCTTGAATATAAAATTCTCAAGTTGAGATGGACCGAAATATTGATCGAAACTTCCCAATTTCGAGTGTCACTTGGTGCTGGAACTTCCTTCACGGTTCTCCAACTATACATTTCATCCATTTCTTCAAGGTAAGCCAAAATTGGTCAAATCTTCGTCAATTTCTTCATTTTTTAGGGGTTTTGTTCCTAAGATGTTGATCTCGTTTAGGGTGGTGCTTTTATGAGAGATTTTGAATATCTAACTTGATTTTTGGAGATCAAAATTAGGGGTTTCGTATTTTAATGTGCAATAATGACGAGTGAATGTATTGACTCGGATCTCATGTCTAACATGTAGTAAAGCATACGTTGGAAACAATTTGTGGGATGTATGGAAGAGAAAATTGGGGCTTTTGTGTATAGTGTAATATCTTTTAATCTTTTATTGAATTAATCATTAATGTGCATGTTCTTATTTAGTCTACAAGAATATATGTCTTTTTGCTTGTTGTAACTTGTAAGATTGTTAGTCTATTATGAAGTATTAACAATGATATGTTAGATTTCGATATGATAGTCAAGTAGATATGTGTGAGTGACATACCATCATAGTCATAGATGATCGATATGTGTGCTATAAGCCTATAAGTGTATATCTATTGTCTCATTATTTGAAGTACTCGGATTAATTCCATTTGCAATATCTAAGTGTCTAACATATTGTACAATATGATCGATATGATTGATATGACCGATATATACAATATAAGGGGTATATATGCGTGATATGTGTGACATAACTGTGTATTTATAAGTTATGTATTGTTCTAATAACTTAGATGAACTTAATTTACAAAAAACCTAAAAAAATATGGCTTTTTGAGCCATTTCCGACATTTCCACCGAAATCATCAAAATTTTCCGAAATGTTTCCGAAATTTCGGTATACAAGGTGGTTCACCAAAATGAAATTGAAATCGAGATTTCAAACCTTGATTGCGATCTTATAGTCGGGACTCCTTAGGATCATCATTGATTTTCTAATTAGCTAATATAAAAGCGTTCCCAACATACAAAGATCATATATGGGCCAGATTAAGGCAAGGATTATACCCCTTTTGAGTTTTGACTATACAACTTACAACATTTAGAAGTCTTATTTGGGACATCAAAAAAGGTATGAATTACACCTTTAAACTTCGCAAAGAGCATCCTAAAAATTCTTTCCTAATCATGTCAGAGATTTGCAAAAGAAAGCAACAAGCATGACATATTAATATCAAGGAAATTCTTTATTCCAAGGACTGACAATTAACTTGTCCAAATTAGCAAGCGACAAGGCCCATTGCAAGGTCATCTGAGCAAACTTTCAATAGTTGGCCGACTGGTAAAATTGATTATGCAGTATGGGCAGTGATTGGATTAAATAATATTATCCAATCACGTGACCTTATCAGTTGGTCCATCTCGACTAATCAGTTGGTCTATTAACTAGTGCAAAATGTAAATTTATGTATTATTTTATCAATTTTCCTCAATTTCCTTGTTTACGTCAATCTTATGAATAACTAAACTTATAAATAAAGATATATATATATATATCATAAATTAAAATAGGATATTAATATATTAATATTAATATATTAAAGCTGAGTTTATATTAAAATGGTAAAAAAGTTGAATATTTCTAATTCGTGACCCATACACTGTCAATTCTTTATGTAGTGACCTTTCAACTAAATACCAAATACCAAATTTTACAATCTTAATATGGAGTAATGATCAAGGTATTAGAAAAGTGTCACCTCTGTAATCCCCGTCCAACTAATTAGTCAACTACACCTGTACGCATAGAAACTTTTACAACACTTCAAAAATAAATAAATAAATTTCAAACAGTAAAGAGATATAACTTGATTTCAACTTTTCATTTAAGATTGGCTTCTTTCACATCGATGTCATAAGACTCGTAACTAGAGGAATCATGGTGCCTAAATATAAACAAAGTACTGTGCAGTTTTCAAGATAAATAAAGGATGTCTCCAAATAAAATAGCATCACAAAAGGGTGCTCCCAATTGCATCACAACATCAAATAATTTCAATCATTTGCCAAAAAACAGACACTCCTACATAAAGAATCTTTCCAAATCATAAAATTAAAATGTTTGGACTACCTAACTTTATATATTTCTTTGTTATATACAGGAGTTTGTATGGTGTGTTTATTGTTCCATTGATATTTAGTATAATCAAATCACATTGTCCACATGTCAATAATGTTGGGAAGAGCATAAGACATGAAGTGACACTACTATATCATTACAAAACACGTCATAAACCCATTGTCCTGACGCAAAAGTAGGCATCCACTCCATGACAATCATTAATGAAATTGATACCCACTCATAGCATGAGATTCTTACGAGGGCAACAACAAAGATTTATTATCTAAAAATATTATACCTGACTTGATTTGTCAATTACCACGTATGACTAACATTATATACAAGATGTGTGCATAAAAAACATCCAGTACAGATAAATAAAAAGGATAGAAAGATGAAATATGCATATTAGAGTCCAAAATGCCTATTGATTTTTAGATAATCTTATAATAAGACATACAGGATACGACTATCCAGATTCACACAATAAAACAAAATCGTAATAATGGAACTCCGTAATAGAGAAGTCAAGGCAAACAAATGGTGGCAGATAACAGAGAAATGATTTTCAAATTGCAACATATCGTAGCTCGAGAATAAAAGCCTATTTGGAAAGAAATCAAATCTTCCAACTTGGCAATTCATTTGTCAAATTAGAACTGTTGAGGCGGTACTGTAAAGTTATAAAAAGTTGTCAAACATTCCAACTTCAATTATCATTACTGATATATAAATAAAAGAACTTTTGCAGTGGAACATGGAAAGAAATAAAATCTTCCAACTTGGATAATCATTAACTCGATAAATAAAAGAACATTTCTTCACTCAACTAGCACACCTAGCTACAGAGAAACAAATTCTTATGTGTATACAAGCAATGCAAACAACTCAAGAAACAACAAACAAATAGAAACTTCAAACTCGTCCTTTTTCATCCAAATACCAGGTATTAACATGGTGAAAGTAGCCAATTAAACAATTTCGCCAGAATAAGAACTTCAATAAGCGACATCTCAAAAGCTGAAAATGACGATTTTACACGAATTCAAGAATTTCGTCAATAGTCATGTTGGAGTATGTAATAGAAGGGTACCACCCACTCATGTTTAGTCTCACATCTACTATCTATGGGACTCTCGTCTGTCTATGGGGATATATAAGAAGCCTCACACCCCATGTACTCAGAAAGAAAACTTCAATAGAAGATATGGTCCTTTGAGGCATTCTCTCGTGGTTTCATCCCACTCCTTCGGGAGTAGGGTTACACGTAAAATCACAAGCGTTCAATGTTTTATTCTGTCTTGTTAGAGTGATTCGCTTCCACATTTCTAGATTTCAACATGGTATCAGAGCAGTCGATTATGCGGTTCGATTATTCCAGTTTGATTCTACATTTTCTTGAAGATTTGTTATGTTGTTCTTGTTCAAGATCTGTTCAAGTTAGAGAGTTATATGGTTTCTACTTTCTACTCTATTTTTGTCCTGGGATCATGTACAATTTACGAAATCCGAATTCTCCACCATCATCACCAAACGCATACATTTCTCAAAAAAATCACCGAACGCATACTTTGTCATTTTTCTACATGGTTGTACGTGCTCGCAAGCCCCTCCTCATGTCGGATCCCAAGCATCGGGTTTCAGAATTACACTCTCCCTTTGCTCAAACACAACAAGGCAGTTGTGATTTTTTCCCAAACTTCCAGCATACTTCTTTGATTAAAATCTCCATACTCACAGCAGCAATGGAAGAAAGACCCCACACAGGTAGGAGTATCTCCCGCAATGGGTTCTTTTCCCAAAACAAAAAAAAATCGGCGGAAGAAGAAGGATCCATGGCGGCAACAAGGTGGTGCATCACTAGCACCTCCTCGCACCTACTGGTGTTGTGGCATAGATCTCTAGGCCTTGGGCAGCGTAGGCGGCATTGCCATTATCTCTGGGTAGTAATGGGTTCTCTCCCTCCCACAGACGTGACACCAATCAACCCCTCCAAGCATGTGACTGCTCCAGGACCTCTCCTCTCCCCGTTGGCACCTGCCTCCTACTCAGCCATCTTCAGATCATCTTCAGATTGGGTGATGGCCCTTTCTGCATGGCTGTGATGATTCCCATACCGTGGTTCAGCAATCTTCAACCTACTCATTCCATGCAACATACACCTCTCCCGTATTCTGGTGGTGGCAGCGGTAAATTGGGTTCTCCCTCCTTTAGGGAACCCTGATGCATGTATCTCAGGGAGCCCAGATACCCCCATATTAAATGGGTTCAAGCTCTTATTTTGTGCCCAAATGGGACGCTGCTGCATTTTAAAAAAAAAGAGAGAGGCCCAAAAAAAGAAGGGCCCAACACAAAAAAAGAGCATTTTTGCAAAAAAAAAAGGAGGTTGATCTGAAAAAAAAAAAGGGAGATCCTGGTTGAAAAAATGAATAGCCAAAAAATGGATGGCTGAAAAAAGATTTTTGATTTTCTAAAAAAAAAGGCTACCGTACAAAAAAAAATAAGTAGTACAAGAAAAAAAGAAGAGTAGCTGAAAAATGGCTACATAAAAAATATTTTATGTAAAAAAAGAAGAAAAACGAGGAGCACAAAAAAGAGAAAATAAAAAAATGCATGTTTCTTTTTTATTCTCCCAACTTGATCACCTATGTTCCTATTCTATCAAGTATGGGAGAAAGGGGGAGTGAGAGAGAGCATATTCTTCTTCTTGACAGACTGACACTCCAGACCTCTACTGCATGTCTCCGACTGACAAACTGACACTCTGAACTTCTATTGCTATCAGCCACCTTCACCGAGCATCGACTACTTTATCTAGGTGTCTCTATCCTCGACTACTACTTAGTGTTGAACTTTCTTTTTCTATTGCGACTCTTCTCCAGGCATGATAGAGGTATGTCCCAATGATCCAGTATTTTAGCGACTACTACATGCACGACAGAGGTACGTCCCGGTATCCTGAGCATTGCAGACCCGACATCGAACGAGGTCTTCTATCAGCAGTGGCATATATTCTTTTCAAAGATATCGAGTGAAGATGAGTTGTGTACTTTTTCTTTTTGTTGCAAACTGCAGCTTTCTTAGCTCCGGCTTAAGGGTTGGTGTTGGATTATATAATAGAGGGGTAATTGGATCCTTCTAAGATCCAATTACTACACATTCATGTTTAGACTCACATCTACTATATGTGAAATTTTGGTCTGTCTGTGGGGTTATATAACGAGCCCCACACCCCATGTACTCAAAGAGAAACTTCAATAGATGATCTGACCCTTTAAGGCCTTCTCCCGTGGTTTCATCATGCTCCTTCAGGAGTAAGGTTCTGCGTAAAATCTCAAGTGTTCAATGTTTTATTCTTTCTTATTAGAGTGATTCGCTTCCGCAATGCTAGATTTCAACAAGTCATAAATCAAGTTAAGAGTTTCATCAAGAGCCATACTCTTGGGGAAGAAAAATTAGTAAGATATGTATCATTGTCATCGTTCAAGTATTAGAATCTAGAGATAATGATTAAGCTTTCCAATAATATTATAAAAATCCCATAACCACATATTCACAAGCAAACTTCCATGTGTATATATTGTATAACGTCTTGCCCATGCTACATCCAACTTTCTGATCTTTATGATCCATCAATGTTGTAGCATGTTGATTGTTGTCGTAACCAGTTGCACTTCTGAAAATTGAAAATTTTTAAACACCGCAACACATTTCCATCTACATATAATGACCTCTATGATTACCATGTCCATAGTCCTTGAGTGTCATGGCAAAATCTGCAATCTCCAGGTCTCTATGAAACATAAAACATACATAGTTGAGGGACTGAAAGCATCTCCCCTGAATAATCAATGAGGTCAGTGTTTGTGGTCTTGTCATGATCTTATAAATGCATATAGGATTGACAATTGTAATAAAAAAATTTGAGTAAAACAATAAGTTTCCACAAGCTATTCAAGGGTCACCATCTTCTGACTGTCATATTTGAGTAAGTGCTTAGGAATATCCTTTCTAACATGCCTTACCCTTTTATCATGGATGTGTTATAAACTATTGTTTTCCTCATGCAATATGTGCCATCAAATGGCCCCTAATGCATGTTCCAAGGTCGAACAAGGCACCTTATTGCTTGCACCTTTTCTACAGTATGATGATTTATTCTTGACTAAATCAGCAAAGTCCATTCTCGAAGCATTCACCAAGAGGGTCTCCAATTGTCAATCCACTATTCGCATGACAAACAGGTTAAAGACCGATCACCACCCGAAAAGAGCAGCCCCTCGCACGAAAGCAAGCAACTATATGCAGGTTGACAGCATAAAGTTGCCCACTTGGAGATACAAATCTTACACTAGATAACATTTATATATACCTTCTCAACCTCCCCCCACTCACCACTTATCCTCATTTCTTCCTACACCGCAGCATAAACAATGTTAGTACTGGGAAGACCGTCGCAATCTCATAAGGAAGGTGGCCAAGCTAGTTTGTTCAAATTTCTAGACTAGCGGAATCATCTACCATATGCTTCGAAGACTACTTTGGGAATCAGACCACTAGTCAAAACAGATGGTGATATCAAACTTATGTTTCATTTATAAAAAGAGACAATAAAAAGTGATTGGACCGCAGCTGAACTCCCTTCTATAAAGGCTTGTTTTGCATTTGCACAATATCAAACGTACCTAACTAAGAGCAGCAAACGCAGTTCATCTAAAATCTCAGACAAAAAGCTACAAAAACAAGAATTATAACCAAAATTAACTACTTCGAAAACGAGCATCCCAAATCCAAACATACCAAGAACGGTCCTGATCCGCTCCACGTCCTCGGGCGTCGGGGCAACGCCAGGGGAAGCGCTGGAGAATACGTCCCTGCACGCGCGGTACAGCCTCATCACTGCCGTTGGCATCTGCGACGGCAGCGGCCGCTTCCTCCTCTCTCCCCTTTTAACCTTCCTGACGCCGCTGTCCGAGAGCTTCCCCGCCCGCAAGGCCGCGCCGTTTACCCTCATCAAGCGGGAGGACGGCGACCCACATCCGGAATCGCCATCATATTGCCGAAAGCTGCGATCTTTGGAGGATCGGAAGCTGAAAGGTAGAATCTTTGATGGGTAGGGAGGTGGAGAAATAGAGGGGTATAGGAGTTGCAAGTGTACTCGATAGTTTGGTGGAAAAAAAACCAATTTTTGTTGACGGGGTTCCGCAACCGTTTCAGGGGAAAAGAATAGGAAATACGAGGAGGAAAACCGTGGGCTCGATGTCCTTTCTGTGGGCGTCAAAAACATCTGCAACAGTACTTGTGCAGACAGATAGCAATAGATAAAGGTTGAAAAATTAAGGAAGCGGATGTTTGAATCTAGGGTTAGGCGAAAAAATATATAGTGATTTTATAAAGCTAAATTAATAGGAATGTATATATTTATTTAGTTGTTTAGATGTTGGATTTGTTGTTTATATGGTTTGCTCTGATTTGATTTTAAACATTTTTCTACTTGTGTTCCTTCGAGGTTATAACAGAATTTACAGCAACAACCTTTTATTATTGCATATGTGACCTTATATTACGTTATCAGCAGAATGGGCATATTCTAAATGTAAGAGTATATGGGCACAAGCGTACTTTTTTTAAGATAAAAGAACGCATTTTATTCATCAAGATAGAAGTTTGGAACAGCAAAACAAGCCCTTGTGTCATTCGCAAAGAAAAACACGGACCAAAAGATAAACAAAAGAACCTCTTGTGTCATTCGCATTTAATACAATTAACGAGTACCACAAGGGGAGGGCTATTGCTCTTTAAACAACAAAAAAAGGAAGGTCAGGCCTTTAGAGCAACAATAGGGGCCTGTTTGGTTGCAGGGTTGCCCTGCAACCAAACAGCCCAATCCTCCTCACAGTTTACTATTCACAGGGGTACCCCTGCACAACCCTGCAACCTTGGTGATATCACTTCTTCCCTGCAAGTTGACGGCAGGTACGAGGGCAGGAACTCATTGAGCTGGTGGCAACTGGATGCATTTAACGAGTTAGTGAATAACAAAATAAATTTGTAAAGACTCATACAATATAACAAGCCCGGGAGTAAATAGGTTTAAGAGTGAGATATGAGAAGGGAGGTTTTCTTGGCAATTTAGGGGGGTGGGGAGGGAAAGGTACCATGAAATATTCTCGAACATCTCTCCTTCCATATCAACCACCAGAATGTCTTAGAGTAACATGGGCATGCTCAACAGATACCTTTTTATTTTTTTACGAGAGACCAAAGATCGGGATAGGTTTCCATGAGAGGGGGCTTTCCATTAAGGCTATAGGTTCACAAAAGGGAATAATGACTTGATCACAAAGAACAAGGGATGATGTTACGGATGCCATAGGAGCCTAATTTAATTACGTGCTAACATGGAGAATCTTGACTCTTAGGAAGTTCTAGGGTGGAAGTAGGCTTTGAGTTGTGAAGGCGGCTCCTGATCAAAGTAGGGAAGAGAGAATGGAGAGTTTCTTGTGTTTTTATCCATGATTTGGATAGCGCAACACTGTTGAAGATTTCCAAGTTCAGAATACACCAACCATCATTATCTTTAGAGTGGCAAATTGCTTCCCATCATACTTGGTGGAGATGTTTGGTGGGTGATGTACCATTCTAGAGGAATTTCCTTCGTATCTTATCAATCTTGAGGAGGATGGTCTTTGGGATTTTGAGAGTGGCCAGCATATGGTGAATCTGTGGTGTTAGAGAGGAGTTTCATAGGGACACACGTGAGGGTGGGGATAACATGTGAGATTTTCATCCGAGTAACTTTTGTACGAATTTGGCAAAAATGGGGAGCCAATCATTATGTTTCAAAGGTTTCGGTGGTAGCAGAATCCCCAAGTAGGAAGTAGAAATTCTACACTTACCGTCGAAAATTTAGGGGGGATGAAACTATTAATGCATATCCATACCCATGGAATATAAATATTCTATTTTAATGTAAAAAAAGCTATTTATTACATCCATCTTTGACACTTAATTACTTTTGTGATAAACCATACGAAAGAAAGGATATAATTTTTTAGAAGAATTATAACAATTCAGAACACAAGATTGTTTTCTTTAAGATTTTATTTTATTTTCATGTTGGATAGAATGTGACCCAATCTTTCGATTTCATCAGGATCGATTTGGGACGGAAGGATTCGAACCTCCGAATAACATGTGATGAATCTACGTTTCATCATCTTTATTCTATCATTTTGGCCTTAAAAACCTTATAAACGCTTGTAAATAGCATTAATTCATGCATTTTATCATTCATGCATTATTGTGTAAATATTGTATAAAAATGAGGTTTTTTAAGCCAAAATTATAGAATAAAGAAAAGAAAAGAAAAAGAATAAAATATTGTAAATATTTTATGACCCGAGACCCCGAGACCTAGGCATCTCGATGACTAGGCCAACAAGGAATAAAGTAGGGGAGACAAGGGCCAAAAATACAATAAAAATATCTTTTATTTAACCCATTCTTTATTTATTTTAGGACCTATTTTTTGTTCCACTTTTTATACTTCAAATAAAGAAACCTTGTACATGAAAATTGTAGATAATTAAATAAAAAAATACAAAATTAATTTCACTCAAAAATAATGTAAAGATAAAAAGTTATGATTGGAATAAGATTCCAGAATTCCAACTTCTCAGACCTGTATCTTGCAAATAAAAACTCGAAATGTACCAAATTCATCTTTAATTGTATATGATTTCAAATAAGCTATTTAATGAAGGTGGTTTCATATTTTTCGGAGTTACGGTTTGAAAGTTGAGTTTTGGACCCACTTGTATACTTGTACAGATTAAAATATTCATTTTATTATTTATTCATTATTTTTATAAGTTTATATTTTTATAATTTTGTAAATATTATTTATAATATACGTGTACATTAAAATAGGAATAAAACAAAAACAAAACACAAAAAATAAAATACTTGTCTATAATACATAGGTATAATACCTATACATATACTTGTACAATTAATACTTATATTTTATTAAGTGTACAAAATAATTCAGAAAAATAAAATAAAAATATATTTAAGTGTATAAAAATACTCTATAAAATTATAAAAAAAATAAATTAATTAAATGTATAAAATAAAAATAAAATATTAAAATATATAGATAAATATACATATATGGCCTATAAAAGGTAACTTGTAAATTAATACCTCGAAAAAATAAATAAAAATCACCATAAACTATTTATAAAATAATAAAAAAAATTTATTTTATAACTTAAAAATAATAAATTCATTTACTAATTTAAAATGAATTTTAAATAATTTTTAGGAGGATTTTCCTGGTTGGTCCACGTGGACCAACCAGGTGTGTCTGACAGTTGACCGCGGGTCAACTGTCTGACTCCCCTTCTGGGTTGTGTCAAACCTGGTTTTTTGTCTGCTTTTGCAGATTTTTCTAGGTCGACCCTTTCATCTTTTCATGATGGTTTCTTCTGAGATTTTGCTCCCCATGCTTCCATGATACACGCTTATAGCTTTCTTTGGGGATTGGACCTTTGAAACGCCTGTTAGACCTCGATCTTTGCACCCTGTTCACCATTGTTCAAAATGACCCCAACCTCCTTCTCCCTTTGAACCCTCTTCCGACCCTTGTTTGGATCTCCCTCACCAAGCTCTGGACCGGAGGCGTGACAGGCATCCTCCAACTAGAGGGAGGAGCCCAGGCGAGGGCCGAGGAGCGACTCCACCACCCACCTCCGGCCGCCGCTATCGAGGTCCCATCTTGGGCGTATTGCCTTTGAGGTCACCATTTTAATTATTTTTCTCGCATTTTTTAGCTTCGTAAGAGACTTAGGATCCGATCCCCTCTCCCCTTTCGAGTCATCCGCAGCCTATCGCCATGCCCTCATCTCGCCGGAGCGTGTTCCGGCGAGACCCCCTTTCTCCTCCATCTTCCCGCTCTTCGCCATCATTCGCCCACGGGTGGTCACGGCAGTTTGTCCGCGACCCCCTTGACCCTTTTTTTGCAGTTCCAGGAGCTAACCGGACATCTGGAGGTGGATTTTGAGGCTCGCCGGACCACCTGGAGCCCGTCTTCAACATTGGCGTCGCAGGGACGCTCAGGTGGCTGCCAACCGACTGTTCCGCCACCAAGACCTTAGGAACCACCGCAGGCTTCGCTTGGGCATTTTTGGAACCCCAACGAACGCTGGAGGAGGAAGCTCTCACCGGCGAGCATCCTTCCTTGTTCATCCATCGTCCGTCCTCACCGTCGGATCAAGAACATCTGCCCAGATTCATCACGGCCATTGGAGGGAGCATGCCAGCACCGTCAGATTCAGGGCTGAGATCTAATCTCAACCCTCCGTTCGCGAACCGTCATCGGCACCTAAGGACGTGACACATGTATAAGTGACCAAGATCCGCCGTCTGTGCCAGCCGAGGATTGGGTATTTTGCATTCATAACTGATCATTTTTGTATTTGATCTTAAAGACTGAAACTTTCATTTGCATTTTATTTACTTTGTAACATTTTCACTCAGGTCCTTGTCGTTTCATTAATTGCATAGGAGTCCTGTCCACGTCACCTCACGTGACCTACGCACGTGAGGTGCGTGGACATTTTGCGAAGGGCCTCTTTAGGATTCGGTTGTTATGTTTTAGTCTCCAAACATTTCTACGCAGTAAATTATTTCTGGAAACATTGCGCTAAGGTCCCTGAACTTTTGCTTATTTACATAAATGCCCCTGATAGAAATGTATTTTCTTGTTGTGGTTTCTATTTATTCCATGCCTCTCTAAATTGCTAAAAAATCCACAAAAATCATCATAGGTTCATGTTGCATTGTAGATTCACGACATATTTTTGTTTTGTATATTTATTGCATTTTATTATTTATAAAAATTCAAAAACACGCATTTTCACTACTATCTGCATTCTAAGATCCATAAAAATTATAAAAACACCTCATAAAATTTCCAAAAAATATATTTTGTGTCTTTTAGTGTTTTCTAACCATAGTCCAAAAATCATAAAAAATACAAAAGGAAACTCCTAAAAATTATAAAACCTCAAAATCCTTTATAAAAATATTAAAAATTCTACAAAAATCCTAAAAATATAAACTCTGTTTCAGAATTTTCTATTTTTATTATCTTTATTTTAAAATTAATTTGAGGAATTTTTGTCAATGTTTACTGTTTTTTATCCTCATTTTAATTTCAGCCAGCAACTTAGTTCACTGATTTCTAATATTTTTACTTTTAAAAATACCAAAAAATAGGAAAAATCTAGAAAAATCACAAAAACATTAGAAAAATATAAAAATCACAAAAACATTTTATTTCCTGTATTTTGAATATTTCCCTATTTTTATCTCTCTCTTATCTTTAGTGTATATATATATTCTTTATATATATTACCTCCTTATTAAAAGAAAAAGAAAATATAAAATATAAAATAAAAAAAGAAAATAAAAATTAGTAAATTTGAAATCAAAATATAAAAATATAAATCCAAAAATTAATTAAAAAATATAAAATTAAAATCCCACAAAAAATAGCATAAATAGACAAATATTCACATTTACATTTTGAGCATTTTGCCTCGTTCTACCTGTCTGCTCCATGTGTTCGACCTCTACACTGCTTGCACATTATACACATCCTTTGTAGAGTTATAATAAATTTTAACTCCGCACCGCTTTTCATTGCTTGATTTCTGTTGTGAGTCAATTGTTGTCTGAAGATTCGATTTCTTGCGGGTCGCCTCAACAACATTGTGATCCCGCCTTGTGTGGATTACTTTTAGACCCATGAAAAATCGTCTTCAACAACAGGACCAAAACAAGTAGCCTTACCGCTTGTACACGTCTCATTTATATTCAAAAATGAGCAAGCATCCAAAAGATTGAGGGTATGGATCGAGGATTTGTCATCATTTACGCAAAGGTTAGAAATATCTGCAAAGACTTTCAAGGTGAATTTGAGGCACTTGAGGGCTTGCACCTAAAAATAGGGGAAAAGGACTAAAAATTAAAATCTCCAAAATCCAATAAAAATAAAAAATAATCATGTTGTGTCTTGCTGGTGACATCAACAAATGCATTGGTAGTTCGGGTGCAGAGGAAGAGTCCTGGAAGTCGACAATCTGAGCTCGTCATGCCTCGCTGTCGTAGCCCTGCCCAGCTCCCTCTTCCCTGAGGTAGAACCATATATAACTAATGATTTCCATTTCGATGATCTAGTTTAGCATAGTTAATCATTTCATTTCTTTAGTTTTATCGGTTATTTCGTTCAGCTCCGGCCATCATTTTCATTGTTCTCATTCCTTCTCCTACCAACCTAGCACCCCCATCTCGTACCCCTTTTGCTTCTCTATGCTCCATGCACCTTCATTCCCCTTGATCTTCTCCGAATCAAGAGATCGTGGACTTCAACTCCACCACTCGTTGGAGGCCCTCTGCCGCGATTCATCTCTGTTCATATCCCCATAGATCCGAGCCTCGTGCCTTCCATTTTTCTTGGCATGACAAACCCTACAGGTTATGAAGTTCAAAAGCCTCGTACAAGGCGTTATGACTCGGACAGAGGTTCCTACTGCCTCACATCTTCCTTGACCTGCTTGAAGAGGTTCCAGGAGCTTTTTGGAACCATCAGCAGCTGTGGAGTGACGTTACAAGCATTCTGAGCCTTGGAACATCAACAAAGACTGCCTCATGAATCTCCATTTCATCACCTTTATTCTATCATTTTGGCCTTAAAAATCCTGGTAAATGCATGTAAGTACCTCTAATTTGTACAAATTAACATTCATTCTTTGGCGTATAAAGATTGTATAAAATACCATTTTTAATATCAAAATTATAAAATAAAGAAATAATAAAAATAATAAAATAGCAAATTTTATGACCCTGATCTCTGATACTTAGGCATCTCGATGACTAGGTCGATAAAGAATAAATAGGGGTAGATAAGGGCCAATAATTCAATAAAATCCTTTTTTTATCAATTCATCAATAAGGTATTTTTGGGACCCATTTTATTTTTCACTTTTTATACATCGAATAAAGAAATTTTAAACATAAAAGTTGTAGATAATAAAATATGTAAAAATACAAAATTAATTTCATACAAAAATAATATACAGTGCAAAAGTTACACTTTGAATAAGATTCCAAAATCCTGACTGTTCATACCCATATCTCTCAAACAAAAACTCAAAATACATCAAAATTACCTTTAATTATATATAACTTTTAATACGTTATTTAATGAAGGTAGTTTCATTTTTTTCAGAGTTAAGGTGTGAAAGTTAGGTTGTGGACCCCTGTTGTACAATATAAATGAATAAAATATTCATTTTATTTATTCTTTATTATTTTTATAAATTTATATTTTTATAATTTTATAAATATTATTTATAATATATGTGCATATTAAAACTAAAATAAAACCATAAAGAAAATATTAAATAAAATAAACATATAAAATAAAATAGATGAAAATACAATACACACACCTATATAATATACACATCTATTTATTTAACTGTAGATATTAGCCCATAAAGATATAATAAAAATATATTTAAATGTATAAAAATAAGTTATAACTTTATAAAATAATAAAATCAAAAATATAAAATATAAATAAAATACTCTAAAATATATATACCCTAAAAAGTAACTTGTAATTAAATACCTCTAAAAAATAAATAAAAATCATAATAAAATACTTTAGGAAATAATATCTTTTAATTTTATAACTTTAATTTAATAAAATCATTTATTATTTTCACGTTACTTCTAAATAATTTTGGGCAAGCTTTTTCCTGGTTGCTCCACGTGATCAACCAGGAGGCGTCAAGAGTTGACCTCGGTTAACTCTTTTGACACCTAGCCTGGCCTCTGACCCCTATCCTTTGACCTCTATTCTCCCCTTTTTAAAGCTCGATCCTTTCATTGATCCTCTTTGATTCCTTTTGCACTTTTTGGCATCGATCCTTGGTGATTCACGTCAGCTCGACTCCTCGAGCTGTGGACCATTGAGTCAAGCGTCTCTCCTCGATCGAAGCTCCATGTCCACCACATGTACAAAACATGAACTTGACTTCCTCCTCCATTTTGAACCCCTTTAACCTTTGTTTTTCCTCCTCTCGTGTGTTTAGGATCGACGCGGATGATAGGCGCGTCTCTAGCACCTTATAATGGGGTCATGCAAAGGCTTAGGAGGCTTCCACCACCATCTCTAGCGAGCTCGCCGTTGAGGTCCTCCCCTCCTGGTTTCCAACCAGTCGAGGCAAGTTCTCTTCGTGTCTTAGATATATGCATCCTTCATGATAATTTTTATACTTTTATCTTACCTTTAGATCGTTGTTTATAGTGTAGATTTCACCTTAAGCCATCGTCGGAGCTCTCGAGCTCCGACCACTTTCCGTTTCGCTAAAACAACACCGTAATACATCGCCACCCGTCAATAATAGTCAGGTCCTATCTCCCTTGTGCTTTTGGTTTGTAAATTTCTCTACATGACCCAAAGGAGGCGTCTGAGCCTCGATTTTGTCCAGGAAAGCTTCCCTAGGTCCTTTGGAAGACCGCCATCGTCTAGGGACCTATTAATGGTCTTCGAGGCCATTTAGGCCGCCTGGTGGATTCGTCAAAGGAGCAAGAAAGTGTGGAGAGTTTCAGGAGCGTCGTGGGAGGTCGGAGGAGCTCGGTACGCCCTATTCAAACTCACCCCAAGCGAGTTCTTCGTCGGTTCGTCCTCCACTCTCCTACACTGTTCGATCCTACCATGTTCTTTGTGGGCTTCAATAGTCGTTGGATACGCCCCACCTTGACCGTCGATCTCCCCCTGGAGATCTAATCTGAGGCATCCAAGCGAACCATCATTGCGCCACGGGAGCGTGAAATGTGGCATAAGTGATCCATGTGGATTGTCCGCTCCCGCCCATGCTTTGGGTATTTTACACCTTTGACACAAGAAATTTTTGTATTAAATATTTAAAACTTAAAATTTCATTTGTCGGTATTTAATTTCTATAATATTTGAAAAAAGGCCCTTAGATTTTGGATAATTGCATTTTGGTTCACACCAGCTCACCTCACGTGGTCACCAACATGAGGTGGGTATTTTGCAGGTGGATCCTCGCTAGTTCTTGCATTTCAATTTGGCCTAGGATCTTTTTATTTCCGTTTTAACTTTTTGTAAAAATCGTAGAGAGGCCCTTGGATTTTAATTTATTTATAATTATGTGTCTGCCAGTTTAGTATTTTTTGTGCATTTGATTGATTTATTCAATGTAGCATTTGTGTTAAACAAATCCCAAAAATAACATTAGGTTTCTATTACATTATAGTTTGTCGATATATGCCTATTCTAGGAATTATTTTCAAAACGTACCCATCCTGAGTAATATTTTGCAAAGTCATTCCCTCTTTGGGGAATACTTCATGGTAGTATTGTGCACAACCCTGCACAAGCCACCACTCTACCAACCCTGCACCCTCGTACCCATGTGCCCCTACGCCCAGGCCCCTTGCCCCCTACGTCTTTGCACCCAGGCCACGTCTAGGTACTTGCGCCCATGCTACCACTTCTAGGACCCTATGCCATGACCGCCTAATATGGTGACTTTGATCCCAAAGATCAGCATCAACCCTTCCTTGTGCCTCCAAGCATATCAGTGGATAGTTCTATAATCTGATTTTGACCGAAAAGCATGATTTCGAAACTCCAAGTCACGTTTTTCGACCCTAGAAAGCGACGAGGATTGGCAAGGATGGTTGTAGGAGTCTACACGTACGACCAATCCTTCATATGATTATGTAGACTCACATATATCGGTCTACTCCCCAGTTGAATTCCATTATTTGGCTATATTATCGTCATGTCAAAACAACAAGGGTGCCATCTTCTCGTCCGGAGCCTTCAAGGGCCCATCTCCCATTGCTAAGATGAATGGGACCAGCTATGAGTTGTGGTCCATGCAGTTTCTCACTCTCATGTAGTGCAACAACAAGGATCACATCCTGAGAGATCCAGAGTCAACAGATAAGACTGGGGCAAATGATTCTTGGAAGCAAGATGATGCGTACATGCGTATTTGGCTTTGTGGGACTCTCACTACAGAAATAGCTAATGATATTCTAACCCAGCCCACTGCCAAGGCAATGTGGGACACTTTGGCATCCACCTATGCACATGCGAAGAATGAGGCCAAGATCTTTCAACTACAGTTTGATATCTACAATACCAAGCAGAATGGTCGGCCCCAAAATGTCTACTACTCCTCACTGCATGACATGTTTGAAAAGTCATAGCTAGATGCCCATTATGACGTCTACTGAGCAATAAAAGACATATAGAAACTACATGATGGTTGGGGTTTTCATGGCTGGACTTGATACAGAGTGTGATGCTGCACGTACTCATCTTCTTACTGGAGCTGCCATCCCCCTCTAGAAGAGGCCTATAGCCATCTCAGTCAGATCATCATGCCTTCGACAACCACGTCCTCACACTCCTCAATGATGGTCGCTTCTCGTGGTCGAGGTGGGACGATCCAGTCCAGAGGACGCACACCTCGAGGAAGAGGCAGAGGACGCTAACGTGGTCCCTGCACCTACTGTCGCAAGTCTGGACATGCAGAGGATACATGCTATCGGAAGCATGGATATCCTATTTCTGGTTGAGTAGTAGGGTTGTTTGTGTCTTCAGAGACTTCAGCTACTGACGAGTCGCCAAATACGATAAATAATTTGTCTTCGTTGTGGTACGCGTACTTAGCGATTCAGTCACAACCGAGAGAAGGATCTCCGTGAACAGTGTCTCGGCTTAATTTATATCCCGGGCAAGTCCGGGGTCGAACACAGGGAGGCAAAGGAACAACTTTGGTTTTAATTCAAAAACTTAGGTCTAGATTTCCAATGTGTATTTTTTAGATTTTTCTAATATAAACAAATGCCAATCCAAGATGCGGTTGAATTACGACACTAAGAAAGCATACAACAAGGCCAAATTAATTTTAATGTTAAATTAATCCAATTCAGCCAAATTATATTTTTCCTAGCATCCAAATCCAGTGATGAATACAAAACATATTTTTTTAGAATTTTAGGGGTTAAAATGCAATAACTAAAAATGCACACTTTTTATGGGGTTTTTTCGCAATTTATCACACAAACAGTAAGCAAAAATCATGAAAAATTTACTGGAACATACCATGATGAAAGGAAACTACAATAATTTTTTTAGAATTTTTTGACAAAATATGAATTTTTTATGTATTTTTCAATGAAAACAGAGCCACAGTGAGTAAATAATTTCTAATAAATCCACATTATCAAATTAATCAGAGAGCAAATTATCTCATATAGATGTGTTTATATGGAATCCAGGAGACTTAAAATTTCGTGAAAAGGATGTACGTGGATTTAATTAAAAATCAAATACTACAATCACTCTACGATTTATTTTAGGCACATGACAATTCCACTTTAGATGAAGTTTGGGCAGTATCTTAATCACATATCAAGGCATCATTCTTAATTTTTGTGGAATTTTTAGAGCAACCATGCGTTAGATATAAATTTAAGTGCTAAAAATAGGTAAAATATCTAATATTTCAGTTAAACAATTATAATTAATTACCCATGAGTCGCAAAAATACCAATAAATAGTTAAAATGTAGACAGTTAGTTGCTCATCACAGAGGTATTTTTCATTGAAGAAAAAGATGCAATAATGATGTCCAAATCAAAGTGCGAATACAAGGGTGTCTTTGCAATTTCAGGAAAGAAACTCACAAGAAAACTATATACAGGGACCAAACAGTAATTACAAAAACTTAAGAAATAAAAGATGCAATTTTTACAAATAAAAAAATGTTGAAAATAAACCTTCTTCTTCTCAGGTGCTAGGGCACGATTGCGGAGGAACCCAAATGGGTCGGTGGCGTCGGCGGCAGGTGCGGGTGGCGGAGGCACGGAGGAGGGTCGGCGGCGGTCCACGCGTGGCTACGACGGCGCGTGGAGCGCGGTCGCGGCGGAGGGGCGGGGAGGCAGCCTGGAGCGGCGGCGAGAGGGGCCGCGGCCGGCTGGGGCGTGGGGAAGGGGGCGGCCACCTGCGAGTGGCTGTGGGTGGACGAGAGGCGTAGCCGGCGGCGGGGCGCGGCCGCGCGCGGAGGGCGGCGCGAAAGGATGGCGGTGGGGAGGCCGGGCCGCCTTGCGCGGAGGTGCGTGGCCGGAGGAAAGGGGAGGGGGCGGCGGCAACAGCCACTGCTCCTTCCAATTTTTTTATTTTTTTTGAATTTTTTTATGTTTTTGCTGCTGTAATTTTTCCTTGTTTATATTTTTTAATTTTTTTATATTTTCAAACAGGAAACAACTATGTACATATAAAGGGGATCTTATGGTGAGGAAATGATGAAGATGGTGGTGAAATACAATGGAACAAAATAATAATAAATATGAGAAGAAATACTTACCTGAGATTCGCCAGATTTGCGGAGCAGCTACGCTGAACTCCTGTCGTTCCCTCGATCCGATTGGAGAAATAAAAATCGGAGAAGCTACGCGAGCTCGACGGGGAACTCATGATGCGAAGCGGAGCTCCACGGATCTCACCTGAAGGAGGTCGTTGATTGAGGACGATGCTTCGCCGCTGTCACCAACAAAACACTCCAAGCTCTCTCCTTATTCTATAAGAATGGTGGATGGGGAAAAAATGTGGATGTGGAGATGATTATAAAGAGATGAATAATAGGAGTTAGAGAGGTGGTGGTGTTGAATGAGAAGTTAGATTATTGGTGGAGTTGAATGGGAGGTTATATTATTGGTGGAGTTGAATGGGAGGTTGGATGAAGAATATGGAGTGGAATGGAGGTTGAAAGAAGACTTGGAGGTTAATGGAGAAAGGGAAGTTATTGTAGAGAATGTGATTAAATAAAAGAAAATAAAAGTAGACTACTTCAAATACAACAAAATAAAAAGAGAAGACAAATGGTGGAGAATTTACAAAAGAAGACAAAACACCATGTACAATTTTTGTTTACTTTTCTAATTTGTATTTTTTTATCTTTTTAATAATAGCTATGTACAATAAGAAAATACAATAAAATACTACAATAAAAATACAACACCACCATTATATTTTTTATTTTAATAATTAAGAAAGGAAAAATAAAAAATGAAGAAAGAATGAACATATATATAATATACAATGTACATCTAGGTCCCAAAACTCAACTTTTGCAAATGAGCTCCGATTTTAATGAAACCACTTCCGTTGGATAGATAATTTTCTAACTTGAACTTTAAAAGTGAGTTTGGTGAATTTGGAGTTCATACGGAGCGGGAATTTAGCTTGGAAGTTGGTCTTTACGGCTTTTTCCCATTGGGATCTAGGAGTATTTATTTAAGATATAATTTGTTTTGTATTTTTGTATTTTTATATACATGGTTATGAACATGTTGGAGAAAGAATTAGCCAAAAAGGAGTTGAAATAAAATTATTAAAAGTTTGGGCTATTTGCAGGTGAAAAACTCTTTTATTTTTGTGGCTTTTTATTGTTAAATTATTTTGTACAATCTAATATACAATAATCAGTGTGTATTATTTAAAAGAGTCATTTTGTTAATTTATTGATTTTATGGATATTTTTATGGGATTTTACCCGGGGTTTTGCTAAGATCAAGATATTGAGATGATGAATCATGGATTCATCAGCTACTCAGACCGATCCTCTCATGGACGATATTGTCTCTCATATTTGCGAGATCATGACTCCTACTGTCGACACCTCCACTACAAATAACATTGCAATAGCCAAAGCCTCTTCAAGCTCCTCAGATATCACCTATGCCTTTACCGGTAGTATGAATGTAGACATGACAGAGTGGATTTATGAATTCTGGTGCTTCTCACCACTTGTGTGGAGATAAAATGCAGCTGAGATCCTACAGGGCTATACCACCTGACAGATGGGTTGTCATTGCTGATGGCGACCATTTACCTGTTACAAGACAGAGGGAGGTGCATTTGACACCATCCATGCGCCTGAAGAATGTTTTATATGCTCCTGCCTTTCAGATGAATTTACTATCTATTATTCATATCACTAAGGATCTGCATTATCGTGCCATTTTGACCCCTTGTCTCTTCTATTTCAGGACATACTCACGGGCAGGGTGATTGGATGTGGCCGGGAGCAGCGTGGACTCTACATATTGGTCCAACCTCATCATGCAGGTGTTTCTAACATACCTACTGGACCTGTCTCTCCTTATCTTTGGCACCTTAGGTTTGGACATCTTCCTTTGCAGAAGCTATGTCATGTTCTCCCTCAGATTTCTACGAGATCCTCCTTTCAGTGTGACGCATGTCAACTTAGGAAGTATTACCGTTCCTCTTTTCCATCCCGTCAGAGCCATAGCAGTTCTCAGTTATTTGAGTTCCTTCATTTAGACATTTGTGGTCCTAGTTGTGTTCCTGATCATCGAGGACATCGTTTTTATACCGTAACTGTCGATGATTTTTCTAGACTTTTTTGGGTCTTCTTATTGAAGAATAAATCTGAGGCTAGTTCCGTTATCAAATATTTTATTAATGAATTAAAGAATATTTTTTCTGTCAATGTCAAGTATCTCCGTTTTGATAATGCCTTGGAAATTTTGCACCTTACAGTTTTCTGAGTTCCTTAGATCCCATGGTATTGTTCACCAGACCTCTTGTGCTTACACTTCCCAGCAGAACGGTATCGCCAAATGCAAACACCATCACTTAATTGATGTGACTAGAACATTGTTGATACAAAGTCGTGCTCTTCATGTTTATTGGGGTGATGTTGTCCTTACTGCTTGTTATTTGGTAAATCGTAAGCCCTCCTTCGTGTTAGGAGAGAAGATTCCTTTCTCGATTGTGTTTTTCGAGAAGAATCTTTTCTCTCTTACACCTCGTGTGTTTGGATCTGTAGCCTTCGTTCATGATGTCTCTCTAGGAAGTGACAAGCTCTCTCCTAGAGCTGTCAAGTGTGTGTTTCTAGGCTACTCTCGTACCCAAAAGGGTTACCGCTTCTTTGATCCATTAAGGCATAAATATTTTGTTAGTGCCGACGTTACTTTCTTTGAGTCTGTCATGTATTTTTCCCCTACAGTATAGACTTGCTCCGTCTGACTTTGATGATGAGATATACATGCCACCACCTCCTACGGTTGATCCTTCACCTACTCCTCCTCTTCCACCACCTCCTCCTTTGGTTTGGTTTTTTGCCTCGTGTTTTTTCCTCGCAGGTCTCACTCTGTTCTCCATGCTCACAAGCCTTGCCCATCATCTAGCACGCCTCAGGTATGTAATGAGCATATTATTCCTACTGATGGCACTACCAAGTTGATTGTGCAATCAGATTCGAGACAGGATGAACATGTGCCTGATGAATCCACATTTCATCATCTTTATTCTATCATTTTGGCATCAAAAACCCTAGCAAATACCTGTAAATAGCATTAAAACCATCATCTTAGCATTCATGCATGTGCATTCAATTAGTGTATAAAATACTGTAATTAAGGCCAAAATTATAGAATAAATAAAGAAAAGAAAAAGAATAAAATATTGTAAATATTTTATGACCCAAAACCCCCGAGACCTGGGCATCTTGATGAATAGGTCGACACGGAATAAAGTAGGGGGAGATAAGGTCAAAAACACAGTCAAAATACCTATTCATTCTATTCATTTCTTATTCAGTTTGGGATCTATTTTTGGTTCCACTTTCTATACACCAAATAAAGAAACTTTGTACATGAAAATTGTAGATACTTTAATAAAGAAAAATACAAAATTTATTTCACAGAAAAATAATGTACAGATAAAAAGTTATGGTCTGAATAAGAATCCAGAATGCCAACTTCCCAGACTCGTATCTCACAAATGAAAACTCCAAATGCAGCGTACTCACCTTTAATTGTATATAGAAGAAAATAATCTATTTAATGGTGGTGGCTTCGCATTTGGCGGAGCTACGGTTTGAAAGTTGACTTTTGGCCCCCTCATTGTATACTTGTACATATTAAAATATTCAATTTATTAATTATTTATTATTTTTATATATTTTTATATTTTTATAATGTTGTAAATAATACTTATAATAATTATGTATATTAAAATCAGAATAAAAACATCATTAAAACTCAAATAAAAATACTTGTATATATTTGATACATAGGTATTATACATACACTTATACCTATATAAAATACACTTCTATTTTATTAATTATACAAATTATATCAGAAAAATAAAATAAAAATATATACGTGTATATAAAAGTATTCTACAATTTTATAAAATACTAAATAAAAATAATAAAAAAAATACCTAAAAATAAAATACTCAAATATATAGATAATATACATATATAGGGGTATAAATGCAAACTTGTAAAAATATACTCCATAAAAATAAATAAAAATCACCATAAATTAATTCATAAAATAATAAACATTTTTTATTTTATAATAAAAAAATAATAAAATCATTTACCGTTTTTAAATGATTTTAGAATACTTTTTTCCAGGCTTTTTCCTGGTTGGTCCACGTGGACCAACCAGGAGGGCTGGAGAGTTGACCTGGGTCAACTCTCTGACCCCTTGCCTGCTGCTTGTCAGAACGCCTAAGACCCCTACTTTCTCAATTTTTTTCGCCATGATGCGTTGCTCGAGGGTAGTCGATCTCTTCATGAAAGTTGCTCACTGTAGATCCACCTAGCCCGCCGACCTATCAGATCTTCCCAGATCTCTGTGGTCCGCCCGTGATCGAGCCTCGAACATCGCGCCTCCACCATGTTCAAAAACCAACCCTCTTCTTCCTTTTCCCTTTGAACCGGCTTGGGCGCCAAAAACCTCCGGGTGAGGGTCGAGGGTTGATCTCCAGTGACAGGGGAGTCCTCCCCCATCTCAGGCGAGGTGCGGCGGAGCACCTAGCGCCGAGTTCCACCACCTCCGGCCGTACGGCCGTCGAGGTTCCTTCCTCGTGGTCAACGCCATTTGAGGGAAGTTTTCTTCTTGTTTTTCCCTTGTTTACCTCGCTGTTAGTGTTAGGATTAGTGTTTAAAGTTTAGTAGGCTAATCTGTCACTTGAAACCCCCCGATTTCGACATCAAACACCTCGCCGGAGCTCTCGAGCTCCGGCCACCAGTTTCACCCCACCACCGCGCCATCCACCATCTCCGCTCGCCAATACGACCTGGGCTTGCATACGTGTACTGCTGTGTGCTTTTCTTTTCCTTGCAGGTCCCAGGAGAGGCACTTGTGCCTCATCTTTTTGCCCGCAAATCTCCAGGTCCGCCGGAGCTGTCTCGCAAAGGGAGGAGGCCATTCCGTGGTTTTCGTCCCTGTATCAGTCACCTGGGATCCGCGGGGAGGCTTTAGGCATCAGGCACGACCTTCGGGAAGGCCCTAGCGGCGCGGAGGAGCGAGCCTTGGCGGATTAGACCCCGCCAGGCTCGAGACCTTCACCGTGTTCTTCCATCAAACCCCTGTGCCGTCCAATTACGGGGGGGGGTCTTCCAGGTCTCCAGCGGCCCTCGGATTACTACTGACATCAGCCGTTAGATCGGCTGGTGGGATCTAATCAAGGCCGCAGGTTCGAACGGGTATCGCGCGTTGTGCGTCTGACGCGTGGCATTAGTGATTGAAGGACAACCGTTTGATCCAGCTGAGGCTTGGGTATTTTGCTACATACACCCCAAGCATTTTTGTATTTAATTATTAACAGTTAAACATTCCTCAGCCTTTAATAGTTTTTTGTAACATTTGCGAACTCGCCCCTGAACGTTTTGTATATTGCGGTTTCGTCTCTGCCAGGCAAGTGCTCGACGCATGTGACCTGGCATTTTTGCAGGAGAAGCCCCTCGAGTTTTGGGGGATGCTATTTGGTCTTGAAAGTATTTAATCCTGTTGTATTTTCTTTGACAAATTCCATTCGTGCCCCTGGATTTCTTGCATATTACATAAATGCCCCTGGCCGTGTGTGTTTTCTTGCTGTCATCTCTAATTTTTTGCATGCATCTTTAAATCACTAAAAAAATCCAAAAAAATTGATTTAGGTCTCTGTTGCATTGTAGAGTAACGGCATATTTTTATTTTTATTTTTATTGCATTTTATTATTTATAAAAATTCAAAAACACTCATTTTCAGCACTGTTTGCATTAGAAAATACATAAAAATTATAAAAACTACCCAGAAAATTCCCCAAAAAAATATATTTTGTGTCTTTTAGTGTCATTTATCTCCAGACAAAAAAATCATTAAAAAAATACAAAAGAAAACTCCTAAAAATCGCAAAACTCTAAAAACCTTCATAAAAATTTATAAAATTCATAAAAAATCCAAAATTTGTGTTTTCTTTTCCTGAATTTTCTTTGATTTATTATCTTTAAGTGAAAATTAATTTGGAGAATTTTTGCTACTGATTTCCATTTTATTTCTCCATTTTAGTTTCAGCCTTGCATTTTATTCACTGTTTTCTCTATTTTGCTAATTAAAAATACCAAAAACATTTGAAAAATCTCCAAAAATCACAAAAACTGTAAAAAAGTATAAAAAGACCAAAAAGACTTTATTTGCTAATTTTTGGATATTTTTATCTATTTTTATAAATATCTCTTTCTCTCTTTTATTACATTGTCTTTATTTTCCAATAGGGATTTTATCACTTGTGCCCCTCCGAGATATCGCAATATCAGTTATGCCCCTATCTTTTTGGTAATATCAGTTGTGCCCCTCACTTCTTGCTCCGTCATCAGTTGTGCCCTTCCGTCAGATTGACCGTCAAAAAAATAAAATAACCGTGGTTTATTCAAACCATGGTGTGGTTAAGAAGGGCATTATGGTCAAAATAAAATCAAGGGCGGAGGAGGAGTTCGGGGAAGACCGCGACCGAAGGATGGGGAGGCCCAAAGGAGAGGGAGCAGGGTGCGGCGCCGGGGAGGGAAGGGGGCAGGGGCAGGGGCAGTGGCAGCGGGCTGGGAGGCGATGCCGGGTTGGGAGGAGGTGCGGGGGGCAGATGATGCAGGCGGAGCCAATGTGCAGCTGACACGTCCCTATGCAGATTCTTCTTCTCCATTAGATACAAAATTTCGAAGTTTTTCCCCACTGATTTCAGCGTAATTCTCAACGACCTAATTCGACTTTCGGATGGAAGCGGCGAAACCCGTGATCTGACGATCATTTGGTGATTGTTTTCGATCATAAGTTACAGAAATAAGACGACAGTGACAGCCAAACCGGAGCATGATTTCTCTTCAATTTTCTTTTCTTAGTTACAAAAGTTCCAAATTTGTGGCGTTTTTCTTCCGATTTCCTCGTTAATCTCGACGACCCAAATCAGCATTGGGATTAAAATGACCACTCAAGCATCTCATCCTGCTCTAAAAATCGCCACTGGAAAGATCGAAGAAGCACGGGGACACGAGGTTCCAGGTCAAGGGTAATGATGAGGACGAGAGTGCTAAGAGACCAACAACGGTCCCAGCAGAAGTCGGGGCCAACGGCGGAGAGAAGAAAGCGAGGCAGTGGCGGAGGAGAGGGCGAGCGGTAGCAGCGGCGGAGGTGGAGGCAGCGGAGAGAGGAGAGGTTCACGGGGCGAGATTCTCGTCACCGCCTTCCGCGGGAGGGGGTGCGGGGCTGGGCGGCGCGGGAAGGGACGGAGGCGGCGTGCTGGGAGGAGGTGCGGGGAGCTTGGGGCGGAGCTGGGCGGCGTGGGGCAGGGGCGGGGCGGAGCAGGAGGAGGAGGAGGTTGGAGGAGGAGGAAGAGGATGGGGAAGAGGAGGAAGAAGAAGAGTATGAGGAAGAGGGTGTAAAATTACCACATAACCTTTTTTTAAAAACTAATTCCGCTTATGTCCTCAAAGTTAACGTCCGTTTGCACTGCAGATGGACGGTAACTAACCGAGGGGCACAAGTGATAAAATAACAAGAAGTGAGGGGCACAACTGATATTACCAAAAAGATAGGGGCATAACTGATATTGCGATATCTCGGAGGGGCACAAGTGATAAAATCCCTTTCCAATATTGAAAAAGAAAATAAAAAATATATAATATAAAAAGAAAATAAAAATCAGTAAATTAAAAATCAAAATACAAAAATATAAAATCAAAAATTAAAAAAAATATAAAATTAAAAACCCACAAAAATTTCCTTGCTTGCTTAGTGTAGACACATCACACATACACATACTTGTGCACACTCTTGTGAATTGCCCTGTTTGCTCCCTGTGTTCGAACTCTCTGCATACTTGTCACTATACACCATTTGTGCAGAGTTAAAAATAAATTTGACTCCACACTTGTTTTTCATTGTTTGATACTTGATTGTGGGTTCATTGTTGATTAATCACATTTTATTGTGGGTCGCCGCATCGACATCGGTTGTCTCCGCCTTGTGTGAGACATACTCTTTAGACCTACGATAATTTGTGTTTATCAAATGGCACCGTTACCGGGGATCAACAGCGAGTAGTTCACATTTTGCTTGATTGTGTTGATTGTCTACCATAGCCTTATCTTCTATCTCTTGCAGTTTTGATATATCTTGTTGAGCTATCTGACCATTTCCTTTCTTATCTTCTTGCGAGGGACCGCGGAGCGAGGCGGATCGCTTAGGTGAACTGGAGCAACCTTGGGAAGCGGAGCCGGCCTTCTTGGGCCAAGCCGGCAGGAGAGAGCAGGAGGAGTGAGAGAGAGTGATTAGTTAGCTTGCATTTTATTTCTGTGAGAGAGTGACTTTTATAATTTGTAATAATACAGGTACTTGGACTCTTGGACATTCGGGCCCAATTTCCAAGTGTTTGTTCACTTGGGGGCTCACCGCAGTTTTGTCGGCTTTTCATCGCATTTTTTTACTTTGTTTTCCGGTTTTATTTTCTTCACTTTGTGTGATTGAGCCCTTAGATTTAGGATTGCTTGCGATAGACTAAGGCCAAACACCTAATATCTTTGCATGTACCTATAGCCGCGTTTGGACTTAGTCAAAGTTTAAACAGTCTGTTCATTTATCTCTTAACCCGTGTGCCGTGAGCGAGCCCCATCAAGCGCTACTCCTGAACTCGAGTGTGTCGAGAAGAGGAGGGGTAAGCCAAGACCAGACTCTTAGGTTAAAGATAAGTGGCCGACTTGTGGTTCTTCACGATAATAGCAATTTCTGAAACTTAGGGCGATTTCATCGGCTTGCATTTGCATATAGATAGGTTTCAATTCTGCTGAGCATCCTTGCATGTAGAGTGCTGGAGGCAAGGTGAGCATTTATGCTTTAGCATTCATCATTGCTTGCCGCTTGCATTGCTTTTCCGACTCTCCCTCTGATTTTGCCAACCTAGGAGCTTAAAGGAATTGAATCCCCGTTAGGATCGTGCATTTTCATTAAAAATCCAAAAAAGTGATAATCAATAAAATTGGGACTGCTAATATTACTCGACCCTAAAATCGAACAAAAAGAAAAATCTTGTATTGGGGCGAGGAATCCCCTCATTGTCTTCGTTTTACATTCCTCGCGCACACACTAAGGTTAGTGCCCAAATCCCATTGAGCCCCTAAGTGTTTGTGCAACTTCTTGACTTTTTCACCTAACTCTAAAACAGACAAGATAAAAAGACCACATTTGCGGTCTTCACCGAGTTGAGTAGGTGAATTGAGGGTTTGGTTGTTTCATTTTTGCTTGTGATTGTTTTGTGTGCATTCTAGATCATCTCTGCGCACTTGCGCCTTTCTTCTTCACTCTCTTGACTTGACCACCGTGCTCCCCCGAATCACTTCCTTTTGTTTCGAGATGGACCCCTGGAGTGCATTTTATCCGGACTTTGCGGACCCTTGCTTGCTCCAGCCGGTCTACCTCCCTTTTATCAGGAGGATCATCCTCCTATTTTTTCTGATTTTTGTACATACCCGCCTCATCCACAGTATCAGACTTCGGACTTCTTCCCACCCCCATCCCCACCTGTGTATTATCCACCTCCACCTTCACATCCACCCGAGTTTGACCTGATGGAGTCACCTCCCTTGATCTCTATGAGTGATATCTTGAATCGGATGACAAAGCGCATTGATTTGATGAATGATGATATTGCTTTCTTGAGGAAGAATCAGATTAATGCTCCTTTTGTTAGGAATACGGCTTCACTTGTAGATGATCATGGGAGCTTGCAATCGCCCAAAATACAAAAAAATGAGAAAAATTTAAAAATCCAAAAAGATTTTGGGAGACACTTGGTTGATCAAGATTTTGAGGAGAGAGTCCACTTGCCAGAACCCTGGACCACACACCCAGTCACATCCAGTCCCACCTTTGACCCCGAGGATGCCGCTGTACAGACTGCTCTTGGCATGCCTCGTGTATATGCTGATTCCGACTTCCTCCCTTGTATGGAGGAAGTCCAAAAATTCAAAAAAATGTTATCTGAACCCGAAGTGGTGGCTACTACTCATGAGATTATCCGTGCCCCACTTCAGCAGGCCATGACCCAATTATCTGCTCCTCTTCCCAAGAAGAGAAAGCGGAGGAGCAGATCTGAGCGTCACATTCTGACCATGGCCACTGCCCTCGCCATCACACACCGTCCCATTCCCAAGAAGAAGAACACAGCTACACCTTTCATCACTTGCACCATCTCTGTCTATACATGTGATCGCACTCTCCTAGACGGTGGTGCATCTATTAGCATATTACCCTTCTCGCTGGTACAGTCTCTTCACTTAGGGCCTCTCAAGAAAACCAGGATGATCGTTCAGTTTGCTGATGGATCCATCAAGAGGCCGAAGGGTATCCTTGAAAACGCCGTCATTTCTATTCAGGGCACGAGCCACAATGTTGATTTTGTCGTGTTGCCCATGGAGAACTCCACAGGGGAGCCATCTCCAATCATCCTGGGACGACCATTCCTCGCCTCTGCGAGGGTCGTTATTGACTATGGATCAGGAGAGATTCGCTTCCGTCCTATTGACGAGAGCGAAGTGTTGATCACCACACCCACAGTTGACCAGAGACCTGCACCTGATGCACCTTCACCGATTGTAGCTGACTCTGAGGCCTGTGACCTACCTGATGCTACTAGAGATGCTTCCTTAGTGATCCCTGATGAGACCCGACGGATCCCCCGAAAGGGGAGGAAGTCGGAAAGCATGGACCTCATTGATCCTCCTCCTGGTGTGTGGCGATGTGTTGATGAAATCCAGAGTATTTATGTGATTGAACCATTTGATCAGGGGGCAGATACCAAGATAATTGAGGATGTTTATGATGTTGCCCATTACTTTGAGAGACCTCATAAGGCAACAAATGACTTGAGTAAGACTAGACAGGACGGACCTAGTTTGACTACTTCCACTGATAAATCCGTTCCTGGCCCTTCACAGGTCAAGATGATTGAGGTCGGTTATGATGCTGCTATTTATTTTGATAAATTCAGACCTCTTGCGGAAGACAAGGATTCAGGTGAGACTCTTGAGGACGATCTGAGTTCGTATACTTCCACTGACGATTTCGTTCCTTTTGATTTTGACCTGAACGAGGACTCGCAGGACGACTCCGATTACACTTCTTCCGAGGATGATGAGTTTGTCCCATTTCACTTTGATATCGGCGAGACTTCCAAGGCCGGACCTAGTTGTACTTCTTCCATTCACCCGTCTGTGCCTTCACACCATAAGACCACCAAGGGAGAACCCGGCCATACTGCTTCCATCGATCAGTTCGTCCCTTTCCGATTTGACTCCACTGAGGGCCTTCCCCATGTCGACCCTGATCGGCCTCCGTCCACTGTGGACCCCGATGTCGACATACACCATATCCGATCTATCCCTCAGCGGGCTCGCAAGAAGGTTTGCTTTCCACCTTCTGATGATCACCCATTTATGTTGTAGATTCTATCCTGTGACTCTCTTTCCATCTCCCGTTTTTGCTCGTCTACCCATTTCTCGTGTTTGCCTTGCCTAGGACGCACTTTGTCCTACGTATAGGAGGGGTAGATGAGTTGAGTGTTCTTTCTTCGTCCGTCTGATCACTCCTGTTGTTGCCTATACTTAGGGCGTCTTTTACCCTAAGTATAGGGGGAGCGATGTGTACATTCTCACGATCTCTCCTCCCATTGTCAGATATCTTTTCTTCTTTTTTCTTTTCTTCTTTTCTTCTTATATCTTCTTTAGCTATCAAAAAGGTGCCGTCCTTGTAGACAGTTTTCCATGACGTACTTTGTCCTAAGTATAGGGGGGCGTGCACCCCGAGTTCTGTCATTTCCATTCTTTGATCCTCTCCATTGTCTCCTCTTCTTGTCTATACTTAGGGATATTTTACCCTAAGTATAGGGGGAGACAATCTGAGTACGATCTGTTCATTCCCACCCTTGACCCTCCCTACTTTGTGTACAATCTGCTATACTTAGGATTATTTGATCCTAAGTATAGGGGGGACGGTCGATTTCTCATTCATTGATTCCTTCGTTATTTATTTATTCTTTAGACTTGTCTATACTTAGTACGAGTTTTGTCTTTTCTTTTCTCTCTGATCTATGAGGACATAGCTCAGGTTAAGTATAGGGGGGTCGTATATACTACGTATATACTTTAGCCATAACTCGTACTTTCGTAATAAATATGGCTAATAATTCTTTAAAACTCATTAAAAATCTCTAATAAAAAGGTGTTATCATTCCTCAAATTCTTTTTGTACATACTGATTAATAAATCAGGTGAAAATGTTTTTTGCAAAATGTTTGAAAAATAGTTTGAAAACCTTTGTGAACATCTATTGAAAACTATTTTGAAAATATTTTGTTACATGTTTTCAACCTTTGTAAAAATGTGTGTTTTGTAAAAAAAATTATTTTCTTTGTGTGAAATAAAATGTTTGAAAAATGATTTGCAAATGGTTTGAAAAATGGTTGCAAAAATATTTTGAGAAACCTATATATACTATTTTGAAAGCCTTTGCAAAATGATTTTCAAATGTGTGTACATGTTTGCAAAATATTTGTAAAAATTATTTTGGACTATAGTTTTCAAAAATTGTGTGAAAAGTTTGTGTCAAATAAGTTTGAGGAATACTGACATCATACCAAAATCCACTATATAGATGTACTTATAAAATTGACCACTTACCCTTGTAAATCTTTAAAATCCACTTCTTGTAAATATAAGCACTCCCGTGTACATAGTTTTAACGTAGTTTTCAGCCAAAACCTTTTTGTTTTCAAAAATCCCGAAAACATTTGCAAAACTAAAATCCAAAAACATCTGAAAAAAAAACCTTTTTGAAAAATACAAAAAATGCATGCATCATATTTTTAAAAATCCATAAAAAGTTCAAAATCTTGAAAATTGCAGCACAAAAATATTTTCTGCATGGCATTGCATAGCATTCGCATTTTTCGGATTGGGTTTGATAGTTGAACAAGTCTAAGTAAAATCCGGAGATTGGAGCTTGATTGGACCTTAAAATCTACCTAATAACAGGAACCTTATAGGAACTGGGTTTGAGGTACTTCAGGTCTAGTTGACTTAATTCTTTGAGGATCACGGGACTTGGTTCAATGGATTCTTGACTGCCTAAGTAGAGTATTTCGGAGCACACGCACGACTCTTGTTGATAATGACCTAACTTGGACACCTGCACCTTTCACATAGCTCTCCACGGATGAGGTGGTGAGGAGGCAGCTTCCTTTAGCTTGGGGTAGCATATGAGGGTAGTACTTCTAGGCGGAACCTCTCTTCTTCTTCTAGTGAAGGAAGTGCACCTCAACTTGGTCTAGTGGTGATGAAGGCTAAAGACAGAAGCCGTGGGTTGCAATAAAGCTTCAAAAGAGGTATAGTCTACTGGCTCAAGAGGAAATTTTTTTGTATATATGCTGCACCATGTAGATATGTTGTACAGATGCAATTGAAAAAAAAAGAAAAAAAAAAGAGAAGAAAAAAAAGGGTCGTATATACTACGTATATACTTTAGCCATAACTCGTACTTTCGTAATAAATATGGCTAATAATTCTTTAAAACTCATTAAAAATCTCTAATAAAAAGGTATTATCATTCCTCAAATTCTTTTTGTACATACTGATTAATAAATCAGGTGAAAATGTTTTTTTGCAAAATGTTTGAAAAATAGTTTGAAAACCTTTGTGAACATCTATTGAAAACTATTTTGAAAATATTTTGTTACATGTTTTCAACCTTTGTAAAAATGTGTGTTTTGTAAAAAAAAATTATTTTCTTTGTGTGAAATAAAATGTTTGAAAAATGATTTGCAAATGGTTTGAAAAATGGTTGCAAAAATATTTTGAGAAACCTATATATACTATTTTGAAAGCCTTTGCAAAATGATTTTCAAATGTGTGTACATGTTTGCAAAATATTTGTAAAAATTATTTTGGACTATAGTTTTCAAAAATTGTGTGAAAAGTTTGTGTCAAATAAGTTTGAGGAATACTGACATCACACCAAAATCCACTATATAGATGTACTTATAAAATTGACCACTTACCCTTGTAAATCCTTAAAATCCACTTCTTGTAAATATAAGCACTCCCGTGTACATAGTTTTAACGTAGTTTTCAGCCAAAACCTTTTTGTTTTCAAAAATCCCGAAAACATTTGCAAAACTAAAATCCAAAAACATCTGAAAAAAAAAACCTTTTTGAAAAATACAAAAAATGCATGCATCATATTTTTAAAAATCCATAAAAAGTTCAAAATCTTGAAAATTGCAGCACAAAAATATTTTCTGCATGGCATTGCATAGCATTCGCATTTTTCGGATTGGGTTTGATAGTTGAACAAGTCTAAGTAAAATCCGGAGATTGGAGCTTGATTGGACCTTAAAATCTACCTAATAACAGGAACCTTATAGGAACTGGGTTTGAGGTACTTCAGGTCTAGTTGACTTAATTCTTTGAGGATCACGGGACTTGGTTCAATGGATTCTTGACTGCCTAAGTAGAGTATTTCGGAGCACACACACGACTCTTGTTGATAATGACCTAACTTGGACACATGCACCTTTCACATAGCTCTCCACGGATGAGGTGGTGAGGAGGCAGCTTCCTTTAGCTTGGGGTAGCATATGAGGGTAGTACTTCTAGGCGGAACCTCTCTTCTTCTTCTAGTGAAGGAAGTGCACCTCAACTTGGTCTAGTGGTGATGAAGGCTAAAGACAGAAGCCGTGGGTTGCAATAAAGCTTCAAAAGAGGGATAGTCTACTGGCTCAAGAGGAAAATTTCTTGTATATATGCTGCACCATGTAGATATGTTGTACAGATGCAATTGAAAAAAAAAAAGAAAAAAAAAGAGAAGAAAAAAAAAAGAAAAAAAGAAAAAAGAAGGCGCTCCAAAAAAAAAGTGGTGGGTCGGATTGAAAATTTAATAATCCCACCGGAGTGTATATAGTCCAATAAAGCAAAAGCTTATGTTATCCATGTTACATTTCATGAAGCTTGCAGCGGGAGACTTAGCTACACTGGTTGAGCTCCCAAAAGTCTATACTTCTTCCCCCTCTTCTTGAGCCGGTTGCACTTGAACTTAGAAGGGAATACCCCGCTTCTCGAGGAAAGAGTTGCTAGACCAAGGCATTAGAGTTACCAGGTTGGGGGAGGTTGTCTCTTTGTCACTTCTGAGGTGGGGAGCTACATATCACTTACACTGTACAAGTCAGATTCATAGTCGTAAGAGTTTGCGTATGAGTTGAAGTATTTCTGACCTGGCTATTGAGGAGACTTGGACAGAGTTTTGGGATTTTCAAGGACTGTTGGATTTCAAACTTGGCTCTCATTAAGGTTCCGACCGCACTAAAATTCCAAAGGTCCGACTTAAGCTCCAAGCTTTGATTTTGCGAAGACAAGTTCGATAATTAAACTTAGTCTAATTTTCTTCTTTTTCTTTTCTTTCTTTTTCTTTTTGCACTTATTGCATAAGTGTTTGCTAGGGACTAGCAAAGGTAAAGTATAGGGGGATGATGAATCCACATTTCATCATCTTTATTCTATCATTTTGGCATCAAAAACCCTAGCAAATACCTGTAAATAGCATTAAAACCATCATCTTAGCATTCATGCATGTGCATTCAATTAGTGTATAAAATACTGTAATTAAGGCCAAAATTATAGAATAAATAAAGAAAAGAAAAAGAATAAAATATTGTAAATATTTTATGACCCAAAACCCCCGAGACCTGGGCAGTGCCCTCTCAAGAGGGAAATTTCCAGGCCCCGTACTTGGTAGATGATCTTGATGTACCAATTTCTCTATGAAAGAAGAAATGAGCATGTGCTACTTACCCTCTTGCAGCCCAGGTTTCTTTGAGCAGGTTGTCAGAAGACTTCAAGAAATTTACTTTGGCACTTTCAGCAGTGCAAATACCACAGGCATATCAGGAGGCTCTCAAGGATAGCCAGTGGAGGTTAGCCATGGAGGAGGAGATGTCTGTGTTACAATAAACGTGGTACATGGAGTCTTTGTTTCTGCTCCTATTGATACACCTGTTGTGGGATGCAAATGTGTGTTCATTGTGAACCACTGTGCAGATGGAAGAGTAGATCACTATAAGGAGAGACTTGTGGTACGAGGGTTCATCCATACATATGGAGTAGATTATCAGGATACTTTCTCTCCAGTTTCTAGACATTCTACTATACATATTCTCCTTGCAGTTGTTGTGACATGAGATTGGCCCCTTTATTAGCTTTGATGTAAGGAATGCATTCCTCTTTGGTGATCTACAGGAAGAGGTCTACATGCAGCATCCACCCGAGTTTGCTACTGAGGGGGAGTGTCAAAAGGTTTGTAGGTTACACAAGGCTATCTATGGCCTCAAGCAGAGTCCAAGAGCATGGTTCCAAAAGCTCTCGGACTTGATAGAGTAGCATGGATTTGTGAGATCAACTGCTGATTACTCCTTATTGGTACAGCAGACCAGAGAGGTAGTACAATTATTCTTGTTTATGTTGATGAATTATTATTACAGGAGATGACGAGCATGGTATTCAGATTGCCAAGGACTTTCTAGGTCAGTAGTTTGTGATAAAGGACCTCGAAAAATTACGTTACTTCTTTGGACTAGAGTTTGCCAGGAACCAACGGGGTCTTGTGATGACCTAGAGGAAGTATGTTATAGATCTTCTTTCAGAGACAGGCATGGCAGCTTGCAGACCTGCCACTACTTCGCTTGACTCGAGCATGAAGTTTTACGATAATGATACTGAGGAGGTCGACAAGAGGAGGTACATAGATCTTGTTGGCAAGCTACTATATGTAACTATCACCAGACCTGACATATCATTTGTCGTAAGCAAAGAGAGCCAGTTTATGGAGCAGCCCAGACATGCACATATGGATGTTGTTCGTATGATTCTGAGATACTTGAAGACTTCACCTGGTACTGGACTTCTTTTCAGCAGAGGCACATCTCTCTCAGTTACAGGCATGCGCAGATGCCGATTATGTTGGGTGTCCAAAAGATAGAAAGTCTACATCTGACTTTGCTATGTTCATAGGGAATTCCCTTGTTTCAAGGAAGAGTAAGAAGCAGACGGTGGTTGCCAGATTGAGTGCTGAATTAGAATAAAGGGCCATGGCACATGCTAGTACAGAGATGATGTGGGTCAGATTCGTTCTTACTGACCTAACTGTAGAAGTGCCTCTTCCCATGCACGTCCAATGTCATAATCAAGCTGCTCTTTTCATTGCAAACAATCCAGCCTTTCATGAGAGGACAAAGCACATAGAGGTGGATTGTCACTACACTCTTGACATGATACAGAATGGTATTATCACTACTACGTATGTCAGCTCAGGAGACCAGACGACAAATGTACTTACAAAGGCCCTAGCGAGAGGACCTTATCAGAGATGTTGTTCCAAGCTAAGTGGTATTGATATCTACGCTCCAGCTTGAAGGGGGAGTGTTGGGATATTAACTATCTCTAGTATTATTTCAATATTTTGTATTTCTCTAATCTTTTTTCTGTAATTTATTCAATGGCTCTTCTCCTATATAAGATAACCCTTGGGTCTCTAATAAATCATTCCATTATTTCCCCTTTACACTATAAAAAAGATCCAACATCGGATTTTCTCCCATCCACCAAATCTATAGAAAACAACTCCAACTCCTCCCCATATCCATTAGTCATAGTTACCGAAGAAGGGGATTGAAGCGATTACGAGCTCCCCTTCGCAATCGGTTGGGTCCATGTGTGTCTTCCAACATATGTAGTAGCAGGCCAGCAGCTACTGTTGTTGTTCAAGCCTCGCCAAAATATGCTACTGGCTGAGGCTATCATCGGAGCAAGGCTTTAGCCATAGGGGATGTCCACCACTATGTCAATCTTCATCCGTACTCTTCTTCTTCGTACAACGGTTAGACCCCTGTAATACATCTTCTTCGTTATTTTTTGTTTTTGTTTATGATCTTTATTGTCTAAAGCAGAATGCATTCTCATGGTTCTCTTTATCTCCCATCGCCATTCGACCTCCCCCTCATCTCTATGAAAATTCCTCTTTGCACCTTCTTCATAGACCTTCATCATTGGGCACGTACGATGGTCGGAGCAAAGCTACTTCGCCCCTGTTGCAGGGGACTAGCCCATTCCACCGGCATCACCATTTTTGCCCCTAACCTCTTGACCGAGCCCTCAAGGATCGAGCACTCTTCTTTACATTGAAACCCCTATAGGAGCTCGACATACACCTCATCATATGCCTTCCATCGTTGACACTCAACCCTTGTTGGGACACTGAACACTCGTCGAGTCAATACTTGTCGCAGTCAGGGAGTGGGGAGGTCTCGTGGGGCAGGAGAGGTTGGGTGGGTTTCGAGGGTTTGAGGGGGGAGAGGTGGTATCTGGTGGGATAAGGAGAGTAGAGTAGATCTTCTGAGGTACTGCAGAATTTTTTGCAATCGCCTGAACCGCTCGATCTTGATCGAGCGGTTCGCACACGTTCCCTATTTTTGTGGGTCATACAATGAAAATTCGTGTGAACCGCTTGATCAAGATCGAGCAGTTCGAGCGATTGCAGCAGACTCTACAATACTGCAGAGGATATGCCTCCTAAGGAGAGAATGAGCAGAGAAACGACCCAATCAGGCAATGTATTCTTTTGAAATCAAAGGGTATTACTATCATGATGTTAAGTGTTCCAATGAGAAACCCTTTTTCTGTTTAAAAAAATGGAGTAGATAGCTAATTTGTTACTATTGAAATATAAGATGTGGAAGCGAATCAAAGCAATAGCAACACATAAAGATGACTTTGATTTTACATAAACCCTTACTACCTTAGGAGAGAGACGAAACTACATGAAATCACCTCAAATGGATGATATTCAATTCACTTTCTTAAAAGTTACAATAGGTGTAGGGCTCTTTATATAACTTCACCGATGTGGTCAGAAGCTACCTCCCAATGATGTGGGACTAAACATTACTCCCATAAAACATTCTTCACCCCCACCCCCAAGCTGAGCATGTAATGCTCAGATTGGACAAATAGTAACTCACTGAATAGAACATACTACAGACAATATCAACTCAATGTATACACTATCGATTATTGTTGAGGGGGACTGAGTCTCCCACTGGGGAAAACTCTTGGCCGCAACATGTCACCTTCACTAAATACTTCCCCATCTCTCTGAAGGGTCAAATAACGAATGTTGTGGGTATATCCATGCGTAGCAGAGTTCACAGTCGCTGGAACTTGCCATGGGAATGTCAACGCATAGTGAAGTTCAGATCAATGAAACATATCGTGAGAATATCCGTACACATTGTAATTCACGATTAATGGAGGATGTAGCAAGACAATGAGTCTCCCACTAGAAGAACTTTAAAACACCAGGTCACTCTAACTTTGAGTGCATCAAACAAAGGTAGGGTCTTGAAACCACTACTAGACATCCCCTTTCTCCCATACGTGTAAGAAACAATCAAGTAACCCACTTAATGGTCCGGTGGTAGAAGCAGTGAGCTCTCACTCCGATGACGATGGTTTAACCCCATCATCCCTAATAAAAAAAGAAATGACCAACTTAAGAGAACAAATGAAAAGGGGAAAACAAACATGAAACATCTACTTCATTTTATTCATTTCTCTGTTTTCATGGGCTATTCAATTTTTTTAAACCTTCATCATTTTTTATGATCACACTCTTTTTTTAAGACATTCAACACAATTTTTTTCTGCTCCTTTTTTAAACGATCATTTTTTGCAACTGAAATTTTGTGTTTAAATGCTCCTCTTTTTTGATCTCCTTCTATGTTCAAAGCTGTACATTTTCTTTTCATTTCTTTGGTTACACAAAAAGCAACAGTGGCCCATTGGGCCTAACTATGAAAGGAGAAAAAGACTAATAAGGATAACCTAATAAAACAGAGGAGAGCATTGGGTCCATCCGTTCCTTCTTCTACAGAGATCAGGGTTCCAAGGAGAACAGAACTGTAACCATGTAGACTGTGGCCTTTTTATTCTTTTCCTTTTTCTTTTTTTGATTTGAAGCAGCAGTTTGTGGGTTCAAAAATAACTCAACAACATACCTTAATGATCCCAAAAATAAAAGTACTTATCCACATTTCCAAGAAGCATCCTCTATACTCTTATTTAGGGCTCGTTTGGTAACCTGGTAACCTGGTTACCTCAGGATAACTCGGTTTACCCCTCTCTTTTCTTGAGTTGGAAATCCATCACAAATTATAATGACATCACATCACATTCCTTATTCCAACCCTCTCCAACCTTCGTAACCATCCCAAACAGCTACTATTCGAAGAACCCATCTCAACACCAGCCTTGAGCATCAAGGTTCCATCGTGGGCCACTAAGCCTCATGTTTTTTGTTCATAGACATTCTTCTATTTTTACCATTTTTTAGCAACCGCTATTTATTCTGTGGACTGTGCCCTTTCTTTCATTGCAAATAATCTAACCTCGGGCTTTCTTTTCATTTTCTTCGAGAACAATAGCGAATTGCACCCAAAAATAACTGAATCTGTGTTTTTAAAAATAAGAAAGGACATCAGCCAGTAGAATAATTGAATCTGGGTTTTTAAAACTCTAATTCATGATAAGTGTCGTTAGTTTAATGCTTCTCATAGTATGATTAGGATAACATCTTCTTTGTTTATTGTTATTTGACATAGACAACTTCATGCACAAGTGGGAAGAGAGAAGCACTGCTCGTATGGTAGAAAGTGAGAGGTGATAGTAAGTCACTGGCATATGTGGAAGGAAAAAAGATTAAGGAGTATTATCCTGACAGTTTGGGTCAGTTGGTTCAATCGGCTTTAAGCGGTCAAATCCAGTTTTAACCGATTTTTATTTTCTGAATAAAAATCGAGTGGTGGATCAATTTTCTTTCGGTTCTTGGTTTAACCCGTTGAAACGACCGATTCGATTTGATTTTTAAAACATTGCTGCAATCAATTCCTACCATAGGATTAAAAATGAAAGGATGTGATTGGGAGCTCACCATTTCTGAGATCAAATCTTGAATCATGCGTAGCTGTCCTTTCCAATTAAAGGAGCAGTTGATATATGATATAGATGATGTCAAGTTTGGTCCACCCTGATACAGGCATGCACTGATAACATTGGAGAGCCAACGTTTACGATGTTCGACGATATCGTTAGCTGATTTTGTTCATAATGCTTTGTTTAAAATTATATGACTGAGGATGTCCCAACCGTCATCTTTCTTTGGCAAGCCAATCTTTTTCCAAGCAACCTTCGAACTCAGTGAGCGATCAGAGGTACCATTCCGAAGGATTTTTTCATCAAATCTTACTGATCTTATTTAGTACTGAACATGGGATTTTCAAGCAATACAACAAGTGTGTTGACAGCGGAGTTAAGGCCGAAGTTAACAAGCAAACCTGCCTGGAAGGGGAAGCATTTTAACCTTCCAACCCTGTAGTCGAGAGGAGAATTTTTCAGTTGAGGGACATCGAATTTTTCAGTTGAGACAATATTAACTAATTAAAGGTCTTTTGAAAACTTAATGTTAATATTTCTATCTATTACCAGCTCTTCACTTTATTTAGCACGTTTATAATATGTCCCAGAGAAATAGCTTCCCTACAATATGCTCTTTATGATTATGTGCCTAACATACTTTCGTCATTCAGAACTCATAAAGATACAGACTTGCGGCCACAATTTCTCACCTCTAGAAATTTAATATGACTATTGCAAAAACATAGGCAAAGGAATGGGAAAGAGTAATCAACACTTTCATGAAGGCATTCATAATGGGTGTAATAAACCCTCTTCTGTAAACCTAGATAATGGAAACCTACATTACTGTACAATACCATAAAGAAGATATGACTTTACATCATATGTATGCTCACAGTTTGTGCTTGGAAAGCGAACATCTCCTCTCCTCTAATGGAAAAGAGATGAGTAATCTTTGGTTTACACAGATATTATAGAACTGCCGGCAAGATTTTGATATAGATAAATCTTATTGCTTTCTGCATACAACTGAAACATTAAAAAAATACACGATAAAATTTCAACAATGTCGAGAACAATCAGAAGAAAATTGAAGTACTAGATAAGAATTTCTACCCTTCTAATCTTAATGATTAATCACAGCATTCCTTTACTTAAAATATGCAAGTATTTAGCTGTAGGAGATCACACACAAAGAACTAAATTTTTCATATTACGAGTAATTCATATGGGAACTTATATTTATTTTCGCGTATTAAACATTAAAATGAACAATGCACAACCCGCTTTTTATTCTCGAAGATACCCAAGTACTTATAGTAGCTACAGTCTTTACCGTGAATACTTTGACTTAGAGTTTCAATTTGAATCAGAAAGAAAGATAGATAAGGCCCGCTATGACTTGGACATGTATGAGCTCCACCTAAAAAGATGAGGACGTGCATATGCTCCACACAGAGAGACGAGGACGTGCATATGTTAAATAATAATATGATCATTATAAAAAATTTGAGGGTAAAGCATGTAAATGGTTATTCGACCTATTAGAAGTTGTCCATCAAATTATAAAATCACATTATCTACATATGCACATTTTAGTTATAATTCTATTGTTACTGATCATCTACTTTCTTGGAATATTTATAATATGAATAATACTTATATCTAATTATATTTGTATGTCCCAGATGATAGAATTTTTGCTATAATTACAATTGATTATATAGAAAAGTCAGTTAGTTTATTTACTAGGTTTATATACATAAATTTTCCTTTCCCGTGCACCGCACGGGTTCCCTACTAGTATAAATATATATACTGCGTCAAGACATTAGTCTCCTATGCGAAAATTCCGTTTGTATCCCTTTCAAACCCCCCACCTCTCATGATCCTTTCAAATCCCCCCACGTCACCTGCTGTCATTCCATTTTTACCCTTACTAATTGACTTGAACCCAACCTTCTCATGCACATCACCTATGCGATTTTTCCAGAACACCACTACTTCCTCCATGGATGCCACCTCTATTATCTCCCTCCGAGTCTATGTCATCACTGTCTCTTCCGTCGCCGAAGTCCTCGCATCCGGCAACATTGAGACCTTCATCCTGGAGTGCTCACCCATTGCACTGTCACGTCTCCCACATTACGACCTTCCTCCTGTAGCACTCAGATTCAACACCGTGCATCTCCCGCGTGCACGTCCTCTTCCCCATTCAACCACATCATCGACTTAAGTCGTGCCTCAAAGGCTCAAACCCCACGAAAAAATGTCCCCATTCTCATCCGCTTGCTCCTCAACTCCTTCCTCAGCTCCGACATCCACGATCATCGCATCAAATCTCCATTTGAGAATAGACAAGACCAAACGTTTAACCTAGAGCAAAGCGCTTCCATTGGCCTTGAATATCATTTAACCGAGAAACATAACCATCGACTAAGTAGCCATCAACAAACTCATCGAAATCAACTGAAGCGAAGCACTCATGCCTGAAATTGAAGCAGTACGCAGAATCAGAGCGCGTGTATAGCTGAAGCTTCATTGGAAAAGTACTTGCGATAAAACTCCATCGAGATTCAAGTTGTATTGAACAACAATGCCTAGAGTTATTCTCAACAATAGGGGATGAACATCGTGAATAACATATGGTACAGTTGCCGTTAGATCGGTTAAGATCAATGGCTAAGAATTGATTCACATCCGATCGAGATCCAGACGCAAATACAACTTGCACACGGTCTATCGAAGGTTGCACGATCAGATTCTGCCGTTTAATCCGAGCCCTTGGTCGTTCAAGTAAAGCACATGTAACGTGCATTGTTGATTTTACAAAAACAAACCTTTAGCACTGTCTATTCACATACAAGTCCATGTGTTTCACATGAGCGGTCACGTGGTACTTCGACCTTCTTGCAAGTGAACCCTCACGACTATTTTTTTTACCATCGCATTATAGTTTTAGCTAATTTTATAAATATCATCTACAACCTTATGAAATAATATTATACTTTATTAAGTTCGCATTAATTGATATAACCATTCTATCTAAAGTACTATAATAGTTTTGAAAAATATAATTAATTACTATTTTTAATGATGAAAAAACAAATCCTAAAAATATACGCTAACTTCTAAAATCATTAAAAAATTGAACGTTACTCTAAAACTCCACAAAATTTATATTAAACTTCTATAATTTATATTAACTTCTAAAATCAATAAGAATTTGAATATTACTCTAAAAAACCACAAATTTTGTATTACATAGTTTTATTATATTCCAATAATATCCAAAACCCAACCAAAATTAAATATAAAAAATCTTAAAATTCAAATATAAAAAAAGATTTAATTCATAAGTACTTACAAAAAATGTTATATAAATCAACAACATATGAAAATAATTTAATTAATATATGTGGTTATGGTATAATAAAGGTAATTGATGTATATGGTCATGGGATATTAACTACGACGTGCTATAAAGCAATTTCCTTATTAATGTAATAAAAAATATCTAAAATAATTTCCGCACTTTCATTTTTCATGTCATTATGTAGTGATATATGATGTATAATTGAAGTATATATACTCTAGATAAGAAATGCTCTGCTTATATTATAAACAAATTTTTATGGATTATATCTTCATACGAAAATTCATTATAAAATTATACACATTATATACTTTATTTATGCTACAACATTCCTGTATAGGAGACCAATTCAACATTGCAACGTCAATTCATTCCACTCTTGCAACGCACCCCACATCCCTACATTCATTAAATTCCAATTCCACCCCTCATATGTTGTCATCTTTCCCCATATGTCATTCCCTTTTGTGGGAATCCTGCTCTACTCTCCTATTTCCCAACAGTAACTGCCAGCTAAGGCTCTAGCGCTCCTTCCACATCACCCTCCCGTGGTACCACTGTCACTATCTCTGTCTTCCCTCACCTCGTGTCCTCCGTCGCCTCATCGAGAGTCGCGTCAACAATCGCAGCAAGCTCACCATTGATTTCTTTGGCATCCACCAGGAGGAGATCATTTCCATCTTCGACGAGGAGGAAGACCATGTCAATGCCAAACCGGACAACGACGATGACCCGAACACCCTCGAGGAGCGATGCCGCTGCATTCACAAGCGGATTTGTGTGTCTTTGTGCCCTTGCATAAGATTATGTTTGTGAACATTTATTCAAAATTTGATTTTGAATAATCGCATATTTTTGAGTGCAATGCGATTTCGTAGGTCAACAAACAAAATTTGCTTAGTACATGCAAAACCGACGTACATGCAATTCTCAATTTTTGGGGGGACTTAATTGACATTATTTCTTTTTTCTTGGACTTGAGGAATCGCGGAAGAACATACGTGGTCCATGCCAATTCATCTGCGTTGATGTTGAACATGGTAGGTGATATGCATTTAATAGAAAGAGGACTCCAGTATATTGATCACTTCTAAACTCATCAATGCTTTTATGTTGATACGATAGTAACTTCGAATTCAGCAGATGGAGTGTGCAAGTTCTGTGGTCCCTCCCCACGCCATTCAATGCGTGGCTGTTGAGGATGTCAAGGTCACATGTATCCAATAGAAAGAGGAGTCTGATATATTGGTCACTTATCAATTCATAACATTCAATGTACGGATGTTGACAACTTCACATAAATCCAATAGACGAGGAGTTCGAGTATGCCCAAGATATACACGCTCCCATAAACTTCCCCATCTATAAATATCAAACATTAAACATCAAACGAGCTCAAGTTATCTCGAGCCCAAGTTATCTTCAATCACTTCTTCTTTTCTATACTTCCTATGGCGTCATTTGCCGGTATTCATTTCCTGACCCCCAAATTGAGGTGTCGATTTTCCATGCTCTACCGCCCCCACCACTGTCCCCAAAATCCAGGGGTCATCCGGTGATCATCATCTTGGTGGTCCTCGTCACCGTGCTATTGGTCGTCGTCTCCTACTGGCTTCTTCGGAAACGTTGTCGTGGAGACGCGGCACATGGACGTGAAGCCCTCGAAGCGGTGGATGTGGAGATCGCGTCGCCGCCGAGTGGAGTGAGCAGCGCGTACTCTAACGATGCAACCATAGATTCACCAAGCGGAGCCGACAGCTCCCTCTCTTTGATTGTCTCATCTTGAGACACTGGGGCATCTTCAAGCGAACTTATGGCGGCATCTACACCTGACGACCACCGTTACAACAGCATCGTCGTCTGTAGTTAGTCATGTGTGACTACTTGACGGGGGAGGGAGGGAAGTTTAGTTTAGTAGTTTATGCTAAGTAAGTTTTTATATTTAGTGTAGTAGTTTAGTTTAGAAGTTTAGTTGTTTAGTGTAGTAATTTCCCTTTGTTTTTAATGTAGAAGTTTATTTGAATGCTATGTATTTTAATCTTTGATAGTGTAAAAAGACTATCAACTACGTGCATCACACGAACCTTCCATACACATTAGGTCATCTGCCATTTCTCAAAGTTCAGAGGGGCTTGATGCTATTTTTCCATCACATTATCGATCACGTGATTCCATGGCTACATCCGATGGCTCTGATGCAATTCATATCAATTAACCTCGTACAAGTACTATGATGTACGCGACCACTTGAGAAACATGCATAAAGAATCTCGTACAAATAGGATGTATGCACGAGACCACTTAAGAACATTTATTATAAGTCCCATGCAGCACAATGTTATATTTATATTTAATAATATGTATTATAAATAATATAAGGAAATGAATTTAACAAGGGATAAGAGGGATACTATACACATGCATTTACCAAGGGATTTAATGCCAAAATGAAAGAGTAAAGGTGATTAAGTGGAGATTCATTAAGTACTAAGAACTCATAAAGAAATCAAGTTATATTACACAAAATATAATATACATCTGAGTGTCCACATTTTATTACGAAATAGGATAAGAGGGAAGTTGCCTTAAATATTCAAAGGTGTAACTTTAGCAGGATGGGAGCTTCCTATCTTATAATACCTTATTCCCTGTGGAGTATGGTACTATTCACCGAATGTAATTTGAAATCAAACTTTATTTGGATGCATGGGCTTAATTAGGATGCAATAAAACCTTATCTTTGGGATTTTCTCTCGTTTAGCTCTTGTTCCCTATATTATAGACCATTTTGCCCCTACTCCTCTGTCTCCCCTGACTCCTCCTTCGTCTCCCCTGACTCCACCGCCACCACCTCCTCCTCCCCCGTCCGTGGCGTGCTTCCAGCATCATCACCCCCATGTCATCACAGTGGCACTCAACCGACAATGAGCGTTGCTACCTTTATCGCCATTGTTACTCAGCATTCTCTTCTTCTATTTTCTATTTTGGAGGAGGTGCCATGGAAAAGCATCCACCGAAGGTGACAGAGGGTGTAGAACTGGCAGAAATGGATGAGCTATTGTTGTCGGCATCACACCCATCATGGTGAGGCACCACATCCACTTCCAACACTACCAACTCTCAGGTGGTGTACTTGACTGATGGGAAAGGTTGATGGAGCTTGTAGTTTTCTTTCTATTTTAGTAATGGATTATGTGTTGTATTGTAATATTTTATTCGGAGACGGTAGATGAAGATCTCATCGTTGGGCACATAATATGCGAGGCCATTGTCCATGACATCCTAAAGATCTTTAGTACCTCGGAGGCAGGGGCAGAGACAAGAATTATTTCTAGGTCGGGCCAAATGTTGTTCAATTAAATTACATGATATATAATATATAATATATTTAATATATACTATATATTATTTAAAAATCTTTGAATACATATACAAATATGAATATTTGTATTGTCATATCTTTGTCATTTTAAAATTCTAAATGTGAATACGAATATCACACAATTATACAAAATGGATAATCATATCCTCAAAATATGAATATTGATGCAAAAATAAATATTGACAATTTAGGCACATATATTGTTTAAATAAATATAATTAATTTAGGAATATTGGACATGTTCAATTTTACTTTAAATCAATATACAATTTAGGTCGCAACAATATCCAAAATGTAAAAAGTACATCAATCATTTCTGTATTGAATATAGACCTAAAAATCAACTAAGTAATAAAAGTAAGTTTAAAAATAGCTAAATAATAAAAGGAGTTTACTATAATTATTTGTATGTGGTGACAAAGCTAGGATTTTAAGGGGATGATGAATCTGTGATTCAACATCTTTATTTTTTTATTTTAGTTAAAATCCTTGATAAAATAACTGTAAATAGTTATTAATTATCAATATTTATCATTCATCTCTCGTTTGTTCATAACACATATTTAACATTCTTTTTCACCAAAATAAAATAATAACGAAGAAAAGAAAAAGAAAAGAAAGAAGGACGTATTTTTGAAATAAATGCAGACTGACCCGAACCCCGAGAGAAGAGCAAGACTTGACCTGATCGAGAAGGAATAAAGCAGGAGCATATAGGGTTCATAATTTTAAACATTCAAAAAACCTGAAAATGTCATGTATATTGTCCATTATTTATTTTGTATAAATCATGTACGTTTTCATCACTATTTCTCTTGTAAATATCATGTACTATTTTATTTATCAATATATAACCTCAAATTAAATTATTTTCTTCATAAATTTGTATATAAAAATCTATTGCAAATAATATAAATAATTGCAAAAACATATCATGTATATAATAAAAAGACATAACACTCAGAAAAAGTCGTAAAACCATAATTGAATGATCAATACCTTCTCCATACGAACTCAAAACTGAAACTCACCTTTATTGTATTTTAAATAAAATTAGCTTTAAAATGAAGGTGATTTCAAAATTTTTGGATTTACAGTTTGAAAGTCGGCTTGGGGTGTTATATGTATAATTGTATTATTATTTACACTTGCATATATTTTTATTATTACATTTTATATTTTTAAATGTTTGTGTACGATTATTTTAATTTCATAAAACAAAAACAAAAAAATTTCATAAAATGTAAAACTGATTAAAAATAAAATAATGCACTTCGTGTACATATGTATCATGTATCTATATTGTAAATATTCCTATTAATTTAACTTATAAATTTAATTTTATAAATAAAATAAAAATTTATTTAAAATCCTTAAATTACAGTGTAAATAAATGAAATATTAAACAATATGTATAAATGTTAAATAATAATTAAAAATAAAGGAATGTTGTATATATGTAATTTATACTTGTAAATATTATTATTTAAATAATTTAGCCTAATAAATTAATTTAATTAATTTATTAAAAATAAATAAAACATAGTTTATTAAATTATTAACACTATTTATTTTAATAATATTTTAATTTAAATTTTTACTTTATTTCCATTCGTTCTTTATTTAATATATTGCTTTGTCCTTATTATTATTATTTTGTCCTTTTCCTTTGGCCGCTCCCACTGGCTCATTTGGTTTTGTTGACCTGTTGCCAACTCTTCTACCCCTTTCAATCCGAATTATCTGCTTTGTCCGGCCATTTTCTCCCAATTTTGTAGATCGGGTCTTTGATCTTATTAACTCAATTTCTTAACCAATAAAGTCCACCAAATCTTAATTTTCACCCAAATAAATTTTAAAATTTCCCACCTTGTTTTGTGTGCCGAAAATTCATTTAAAATTTTGAGTTTCTTATCTTATAAATAAGCTTGGAGCTTTACCATTTCCCGTCTTTGACCATTCTTCTCTGGTGAGCTCCGATGATCATGAATGACAATCTATCATTGTCGAGGATTTGTTCAATTCAGTCTCTGATTCAGCGATCCGTCGTCGTGCTTTGCCTCGTCGGTGAGCTCAACCTTCAACACCACCGAGCCATCGAGGTCATGGCCTAGAGTTCCATCGAGCTCCATTTTTGTTAGCTTCATTTAGATTTCAAATTTCTTGCATTTTTGTTAGTTTTTAGTTTATAGCAGTAGTTCATTAAGATCATCACTTCAATCATTCTGATTATCTTCAACTTCTCCTCTGTCATCCATCTCACGATCTTTTCATTTCCTATTCTATCTATCCAGATCTGATCACCTCCGACCACACACAATGGCCAGAGAGTTAGTTTCTTTCATTCACCATCATCGGAACCATTTCATTCACCATCTCCTATTTGATTTGGGATCGAGCCCTTATCACTACGACAAAACTAAGTTTCGACGATGGAATTTAGGTGGCAGATTCCATTGCGACGGATATCTGCCACCTAAATCTGTCACGTAAACTCCAATTAAACACAAACCCCTTTTAAAAGTCATATTCCCCTTTCGTTACAAAACCCTATTATCATTTTAACCATTCTCTTCGCCACCACGTCATATAATTGCTCTCCTCCCCCTTCTCGTCTTCATTCTCAAGAGGTTGATCATCGTCGTTAATCCTTTGTCTCCGGTTCTCGATGCAGTGGTGATCTCCATCCATCATCATTTGGTCACGTCCATCGAGGAGATCTACCAGTAGTTGTTATCTGTTCTTTTCCATCGAGGAAATCCACCACCAGCCGATGCCAAATCTCCTAGTACTCCGGCTCCATTTACCTTTCCCTAGTTTACTATAAAATGCACCTCTTATATTATTATAAAGGTGATGGAAAAATTGGTATAGTCTACCTCACATTTCATTCGAAACAATATCCTGAAAAGTCCATAAAATTGGCTAATATGCATTCCAATGAAAATAAGTTGTGGCTACGTAACTATACCGACGGACAATACCGTCCCTGACATTTTATGGGCCTTAAGCAAAAGAAAAGAAAACGATCTCTATAAAAAATAATTTATTTTTTTAATTTGTAAATTTCTTAAAAATAAAGTTCTTTAAATTTTACAAAGAGCTATGTATGTTTATGATCAACGAGCATCAAACAATAAGTAATGAATTAAAATTATAAAAAATAATTGCTAGAATCTAAATAGACATCTATGGATATAATACAATTCAAGGAACGTAAATACAAACAAAAGCTACGAGCAATAGCTAGTAAAAAATGTACAACGTTATTTTTTTAAGTTGGAATTTTTTAGAACGTTCAAGCACAAAAGCACATATATCTATTGACTACAATAATACAAATATTTAAAAATTAGAGATTTTTACACCCATAACCTTGAGTAATTTCGCAATAACATCCATAACCCTACATAATAACGAATTACGCTTAAGACCCTGAATAAGTGTGTCGTCTTACACCTATAACCTTCCTTTACTTTACTTTGTTAACTCAACCAGATGGTTGAGTTAATCTAATCGATTAGCGATCTAACGGCTGAAATTTAATCTAACTAAAAAAAATAAGTATCTTGTCTCGTTCTCACGAGCCAACCCCTTCATCCATAATCACTGGTCGCGAGCTTTCACGGTCGCCATCGACGGCCTCTTCTGTCTGATCTTCACCCTCACATCAATTCCTCCATCGATGATCGACTGCAAGACACCCTGAAGCTTCCCTTCGATCCTCTCCCCTTTCCTCGGCGTAAAAACCACATTGTAAATGTCATCAGCAATGGCCCTCTGCGCCAGCATGCATCCAACCACCGCGTAGGCTGCCACGTCCTTCCTCGGATTGAGATCGAACCTCATGTCTTTGGAGAGGGAATGCGCCACGGCGACCACCTTGCTGGTGGCTCGATGCACGACGCAGGCGCGCATAGAGCATTTCGTGATGTAGATGTCGAGGCAGAACGACAGGTGGTAAGGATCCGTCAGCTCGTTGAAGGTCGGCGTCCTGACCCTCTTGAACTCCACTCCATCTCCGATCTCATCGTCTTCCTCCGTCGGCACCGATTCCCAGGTGGCATTCTCTCGGTACGTCCACCGCACCGCGGTCTCATTCTTCGTCGCGTTAATTTTGGGAAGATCTTTACTCGGATTCTTCTTCTTCTTCTTCCTGTCATTCATGGAGTTTGCCCCGAGCTCTTTGTCTCCCTCGATGGAGGCCTGGGATTGTGCTGGAGCTGGTGCTTGGCGGACTTGGTCTTGTGGAAGCGGACGCTGCGCTCCTCGTACTCGCGGGAGTGCTTCTCCATCTTATAGAAAAGGGCCTTCCGGATCCTGAGGCCGTCTATCTCGTCGAAGGGGTCCTCCTCCTCCTCCTCGCACGGAGGAGGGGGCCGAGGTTGCCGGGAGGAGAAGCTCCAGAGGTCCACGTCGAGGACTTGGATGGGGAGATTGGGGTTTCTCTGAGGTGGGGAAGTAGCCGCCGCTATATGGAAGAACAAACGCGCATGTGAACAAAGAAAGGGGTGGAAATATCAACGGAGGGGAGCAGAGGTGCTGCTCGGCAGGGGAGCAGACGTGCTGCTCGGAAGGGGATAAGTTCGGCGGCGGGGCGTTCGACGCATGGTCTGCAGGGGAGCAAGAGGTGCTGCTCGGTAGGAGGAGAGGGGAGATCGAATGCCGAGGAGAGGGAGGTGTTGCAAATAAGAATGGATATTAGGGGCAATTTTGTATTTTTTTAACGGAAACTGTTAAATATAACGGAATTCGCGATTATACAGGGTTATGAATGTTACTGCGAAATTACTCAGAGTTATAGGTGTAAAAATCCCTAAAAATTAAGAGTTTCATCTTTTAATATCTATCACTATAATGAAAACAGGTTGTGGTCGCAGAATTATGCCCACGGATGTGGAGTTTGTGGTCACGAAATTGAGCTCTGGCCACAGCAAGTCGTGGCCAGTAGCCGTGGCCACAAGTCTCGTCGCGAGAGTTTTATAACCATGAATATGTCGTGGTCACTACAAGTGATGATAAAACTTATCGTGGCCACAACTCTTGCATGAAGACTTTGACCATGTATTGTAGCTACGAGAAACTAGTGGCCATGGAATTATCGTGGCCAAAAGTTTCTGTAGCCACATTCTGTGGCCAAAACTCATTTTTCTTGCAGTGTATTTTCCATATCATATGGACCGAAAAATAAAGTTAGAGAATAATAATATTCAAGTAAGAAGCACTAAACAATAATTACACTAAAATAATACATGATTTAAACAAACAATAAAATAATAGTTATGGAAAAAATAATCAAGTCATCAATTTTTTATTTGATAGTGATAATCAGGCCAAATTGATAGTTTCTATTAACAGTCCAAGATCCAAACATATATATGTTAATAAAATAACTTCTCAATCACTACTAGCATTAATCTTGAAATCTAAATTAAATAATAAAGATTTGGTTTTACGGAAAGCAAAATAAGTTACCTACGGTTACTCACAATCCAACCATAAAATATTCTTACCACAAATATAAAATTGATTATAATGACAATAAAAATTTTGAAAAAAGAAATGTATGTCATGTGATTAAGCAATGAAAGATGATTTTTTTTAAAAAAAGATAACAACAATTCAGGTGGTTAACGCCACATTCCCGATCTCCTACAATGTGTATTAACTTTCAATTTTGTAATTTCTTAAAAAAAGATAAGAGATGATTTACAATTATACAAATATGGTGCGTAGATGTGCGAATCCAAAAAATAATCGTGATTTGTGGATCTAAGGGAAAAATTACAATGCACAAATATAAAAAATACCATTAACTGAGGCCGTGATTTGAGGGTGCCCAACAACAACAACTAGTCATAAATTGAAAGCAGGAGAAATTGCAGCAGTGACAGAAATCACAAATCACAAGAGGAGGATGTCATATTTGTCTCCAAAGGACACATTTAATTTCAATGTGGGGTCTTAACTTTTAAGATATTAATGTGGCATTGGGGAACCCAAAGGCTTTTTAGGCATTTAGGAATACGAAGAGTCAAATGACACATGCAAATGTAAATAATTAATAGACATGTATAGCCATTTAGACATTAGACTGGTATTTGACAGGGATGAAAATGAATATATGGATATATCAGAATATCTGCTTACAGTATTCGAAAAATTACCAGATACGGATATCCGTATCCAAATATTAATCCAATACATATCGGATATGGATATGGATTGTAAAGATTTTTCGGATATGGATGCAGATGTGGTAATGGATTGAATATCCGGATCGGGATATCAAAATAAAATATTTAATATATTTTATATATTAGTTAATATAATACAAGACACAACTCTATTTTATTATATTAGTATTATATATTATATAATACAATATTTATATCAATGATATTAATAAACTTCTGTTTATTTGAAGATGGGTACGAACAAAAGTTACGAAACTATATCCTCCTTTTTTGCTTCTGGTTAAGAATGCATGTCACCTTGACGATCCCTTTTGTCACGATGCAACTTATTTATATTTCATTATCAATTTTTAAAATCATTGTAAATTTGATTTAATATCAATTCGTATTCGTATGTGATCATTAATAGACTCGTATTTGGATTCCATGTTTATTGGATCCATATTTGGATTCACTCTTTCATTGGTTCAGAGTTCTTTATTTAATCTGTATTGAGTTCGCTCTTTATTCGACGCATATTCAGATTCAATAAATATCATATTCGTATCCCTATCCGTATTTTTAAGGATACGATTTCCTTAATGCACATCCGAATTATATCCGTATCCATATTCGTATTTGATAGAGGTGAAACGTATGTGGATATAAAAATAGGCATATCCGATCTGTATCCGATCCATTTTCATCCCTACTATTTGAAATAAAAACTAATTATATGTAGCAAATTTAGAGATGGGCTCCCAAAACTGCAGGGCCCTGGGCTATTGCACCCCAGGACAAGGCTCAGGGACGGCCCTACCGACAGATATGGGCTTGTGGCCACCGAATTGGACTATGACCACAACACGTCGTTGCCAGTAGTTGTAACTATAAGTCTTGTCGCGGGAGTTCTCTAACCACGAATATGCCATGTCCACTACAAGTGAGCAGAGAACTTGTCGTGGCCATAACTCTTGTATGAAGACTTTGACCACGGAATTGTAGCTACGAGAAACCAGTGACCACGGAATTATCGTGGCCACAGGTTTCTGTAGCCACATTCCGTGACCAAAACTCATTTTTCTTGTAGTGATGTATTGGTTGGCAGGACGTACATTTACTCATTTTTATGATATTCACATCGAAACAAAAACATATGCACAACAATATAGATGCGCATAAAAGAAGGGAAACAAGTATTATTTTTACGGTGAAGGATATAAAGTATATGCATGCAATTACTTATTCAAAAGATGTTAAAAAATCATTAACATCAAAAGTGCATGTGACGCAATATATACACAAGTGGTTTCTCATTCATATGATCTACTGCGAGCGATGCAACTATCAAACAATCTGAGAAGCTCATCTTGTTGGATTTGGCGTTACTTCAGTTACTTAGGCCCTGTTCATTTGGGGTATAAGGAGGAATGGAATAAGGGGAATAAGCCTCCAACACGTTTCCCCGTGGTACGACTATTCTCCATTATTTCATCTTATATCACTCTTATTCCTATCTTTATCCCACCTTACCTACCTTTATTTCACCTTATCCTCCTTATTCTTATCCTCCAGCCGAACAGAGAATAGACCCTTATTCCCCTTATTCCCCATCCTTATTCCTGCTTATTCTCCTACCGAACGGGCCCTTAGAGTCTTCATATATATTATGGGTAAAGACTAAAGTGAACTTCAATGGTGCACGTCTCAAATCACTCTTTCTCGAATCGAGTCCCACATCTTAGAACCATGAAAGCCTAATCAAACAATAACAAACTCCCCTCCCATATTCTCACTCAAGATTTCTCTCCATGAGGTATTTGTTAGGTCATTTTGTATGTGTTCACTATATTATTCTTTTACTCACAAGATTTTTTGAGTACAACCAGGACTATAGATTTCATGCTCCAAGCATGAAGCAAATATAAAAGGGAAGATTTATAGAGCAGGGAAGGTAAAAGAAAAGGAATTCAAATACTCAGATCCTCTTGTTAAAAAAAATAATGAATGTTGCAAATAGCTAAAAGAAAGAAAATTATTTTCTTCGAGTTGAATTGTAATCTCTTTGTTGTTCTACTCACTACAAGAAAAATGGGTTGTAGCCACGAAATGTGGTTGCAGAAACTTGTGGCCACGATAATTCCGTGGCCACTAGTTTCTCGTAGCCACAATCCGTGGCCAAAGTCTTTATATAAGATTAGTGGCCACGATAAGTTCTGTGACCACTTGTAGTGGCCACGTCATATTCGTGACTAGAGAACTCTCACGACGAGACTTGTAGCTATGGCTACTGGTCACGACGTGTCGTGACCAAAGCCCAATTCTGTGGCCACAAATCCCATATCTATGGCCATAGTTCTGTAGCCACAACTTATTTTCCTTGTAGTGACTCAATCATTGACACTTCTGGTACATTTATTTGTTGATCGTTTATCATATTCTTTTGATCAATCACTTTAACTTATTATCTATTTAGTTAATCGATAACAATATATACCTCTGGCATAAGATTCAATCAAGCGAGACACGCACTCACACTACAAGAAAAATGAGTTGTAGCCACGGAATGTGGCTACGGAATCTTGTGGCCATGACAATTCCGTGGCCACTAGTTTCTCGTAGCCACAATCCGTGGCCAAAGTCTTCATATACGAGTTGTGGCCACGATAAGTTCTGTGGCCACTTGTAGTGGCCACGTCATATTCGTGGTTAGAATGCTCTCGCGACGAGACTTGTAGCTACTGCTACTGGTCACGACGTGTCGTGGCCAGAGCTCAATTCTGTGGCCACAAATCCCATATCCGTGGCTATAGTTCTGTAGCCACAATATATTTTCCTTGTAGTGTCACACATTGCTCATGACATCTCATGAATGACACATGGGAATTAAGCTGCTGCACGGGTTACCAAAGTTGATATATGATATACGGGAATTAAGCTACTTCATACAGTGTATAGCTCTTCACTAATCCACTCACAGTCACAGTAATGCAACTTAGTGATAAAAATTAAAACAGTATATATGCCCACGGGGTCAATAAAGCTTCGCTGATAGCCACAGGTGTTGGACGCGGTGATGAAAGATCAAAGACTTGTATATAAATAAACAGTGCAGGTCCTTCTTCTTCGTGTCTATGGAGATGGTGGAGGAGCATGATCATATGATCCATATCCACCATTACGGCATCTGTAATAGACTGGGCATCCAATCTGACCGTAGGCCTTCCTGGAACGAACGGCTCAGAAATAATTCCTCGTCCAAGTTGATCCACCATCACCTCATCTGCATACAAAGCCTCGAATTCCTTAAACAAAAAATTCTGTAGTTACTTACGTAAAACATGTATAATATTCGCGTGATATACTTACTGGTTGCGGCTCCAAACTGAGACAAGAGTCGAGGAGTGGCTATGGCATAATAGCTGAAGGGGATAATTACAAGAGCAGAGAGGAGTGCGATCTTCCCTGGAGATGCCAACGTACGTCTTAACTAATCCAGATGTGTGTGTTTGGAAGCTTAAGTATCTACCCATTTATAGACTTTGTTTGGAAGGACTGGAGGAGTGGATTGACTCCGGGCAGGTCCTAGTGGTGTCCACTATCTGCTGTCTCCCACAAACTTTATGGAAATTCCAATACAGTAAAGCAAACAAAAGGACTCTGCTCGTCGTTGTCCTCTGTATAAATCAAGATTTTAAAACTCAAACTGGACATTCACTACAAGTAAAGTGATCTAAGGCAACGAATAATTTAATATTCGTTGTCATATCTTCCGTAGTTAAATATATAACAATGAATATTATTCGTAGCCTACTCTTTTAAATTCACAACGAATAATGGTATTCGTTGCTATATTCCTCGCAATGAATAAAAAAACAACCATTATTCGTTGTCGTTTTTTTCTAATCGTTGCTATATTTGACAACGATTAGTGTGAATTTTTAACGAATAATTCAACGAAAAAATCGTCGTTATATGGACCTTTAACAACGAATATTATATCGTTGCTAATTACAAGTACAAAAGATGATTTGGCAACGAATAATATTCGTTGTTATATCTTCAACATTAGAAGATATGGCAACGAATATTAAATTATTCGTTACCTTAGGTCTAATTTTTTGTAGTGATTGAACCAGTCAGTCTTCGATTTGATCCAACCGAGTCGGACTGTCAGTCCAAATTGGTCGGACCGGTGATGATGTTAGCATGATGTCATCATTCCTATCGACTCGGAAAAAACCAGACCAGACTTAGTTTACTGGTCTGAAAAATAACAACGGATAAGTATCTCTAAATGAACCATCACTAATGATATAGCGACGAATTGTAATTTGTCTCTAATTTCAAATATAAAAAATAATTTTGTAACAAATAATACCATCATTATATATTTAAAAAAGGTTGTGTTAGTCACCGATTCTGGAAAAAAATGTCACTTCCCAATTTTGTTGGAATTAAGTGGACAGAATCACATACACAGGGGTTGGGGAAGCTGCATTTGGGGGTGTAGCCAACTAGCTGCACCTGTCCATTTTATTATTATTATTTTTAAATAAAACTTAGGGGTATTTAAATCACCATATATCACCATGGTATATGCCAAATTCAACTAAATTCGATACTTCTATCATCTCCATCAAGAATATCACATTTTAAAGGTTTTAGAATTGCTGAAATTGACCCTATCTAGATGATCATGTTATGAATGTTTGTTTTGCATGAAATTTGAAACACATATTCCACTCAATAAATTAAGTAAATCCCCATAGATTTCCTTCAAAGAAAATCATAACAAGGAAGAAAAATGGTCGGAGTGTAGCTAGTTGACTGCACCTCCCGATGTAGCTTCCCTTTTCCCATATACATATATGTATTTATGTATATGTATGTACACCTCTCTCAGATCTCCTAAATTGCAACTACTAATGGTGGTGCAACTCATATCGAATACATAGTGTGGCGTATAACATACGGGCACGGGATCGACAAGCTGCTGCTCCAGAACTCGGACATGCATGGTGACGAGCGAGTCTTATTTAATTAATAATCATAGTAGCAGTATTTTCTTCATGCAGGTCTACGGAGATGGCGCTGGAGGACCTACGCGGCACACATGAAGGGATGAGCAATCTCTAGAACGGTGAGGACGATGTGGTGGCTTTTTCAAGGCCGGTCTAGTAACATATCCGCCGTGCTGATCCACCTCCAACTCACCTGCATACGAAGCCTCAGATGTTATCAACAGCTACAACTTGCTCTCTGATTATAATTACTTTCCTGGCACAAGTTTAGCCTCGGATGCTTTGATTTGTGTCGCAATAATTAATTCTATGAGATATGCAAAACATCTTGATGCTGCTTAGATCTATTATTTCTAATGGTGTGCTTACTGGCCGCGGCTCCAAACTGGGACAAGTGTCGAGGAGTGGCCCTTGCATAATAGCTGAAGGAGATAACAAGAGCAAAGAGGAGTATGATCTTCCCTGGAGAAGCCATCGTCTTCACTAGTCCGCAAAGGGATTAGGTCGTATCAGATTTGTGTGTTTCTGCTTAAGAGCTTAAGCATCCGCGTATTTATAGACTTTGTTTGGGAGTGGACGAATGGAGTGACTCCAAAGTCCACTTGTGGAAATTATGGGTTTGTGGAAATTTCTAACAATGCAGACAAAAGGGCTCCTTTCGAAGCAAAAGGATCCTCTGCGGCACCGTAGTTTCTACGGTAATCGTGCGAGCCGTTAGATCTTGATTGAGCGGTTCGCACGAATTCACACTTTTTATAGGTCCGTGTGAATTTATGCGAACAACTCGATCAAGATCGAGCGGCTCACGCGGTTACTGCAAGAGTAGATATATGGGAAATATCTTAATAACATTTTGAACGTGATTTGAACTTTATAATGATTTCTTAATTCATAATTTTCCATTCAAATTAGAAACCGACCTTGATTTACGTAACAGACAAGCAAGATACGTTTTTTTTAATTAATATTATAATTATAACAAAGATGTAGAAATTCATTTAGCAAGTCTTATAATACTCAAATCAGGCTCCAAAATACCTTTTCTTTATGGAAATGAGAAGCGAAGTGAAGGTGGCCAATATTCATAAAATAGATTCGTGAAAATAATAATTTTAATTTCGAATATTGAGAGAGTCAAGTGAGGAAGCAAAATTAATGAAATGACAATCATGATGTCATGAAACAGTCAAATATCATGCATCTTGACATAACTCTCTGAGAAGTAATTTTAAAACAAACATTTATTATCGAGAAATTATAATGTAATGAATTAGTGTTCAGTAATGGGATACTAAACATCCAAACAAGTTGGAATATGAGTCGACCAATAATATCTTCCTTATTCTTTATCCTTCGTCCAAACAATATTCTTCCGAAGGTAATATTCAAAACAATCTACCACGACGGATGTTTCATATTAAATAACTTTGTTGATTATATCGAAATAGGAGGCAAGCGAGAAACAAGCTGTGCTGCTAGCCTTTTTTGAATTATAAAATAAATCATTTTAAACCCTACATCCGCAAACCTAGGTACCACCACATTACTGTTTATGACTTTTTGAATCCTCTTCAAAAGCTCAACAACTTATGGTGCTAAGAAACCAAAGTATCAAAATCAAAAGGAATGAAGACATGTTGATTCTCAGTGCATGTTTTCTCGCGCTTCACCACTTTTGCTGAAGCAGCTTTAAGGGCAACATGCCCTGTTGTGAATGTCTCATTCTTCAACCCACTAGCGGAGAAACTCCTGTTAAGTATATATGAGCATGTTTCCCTCTGATCCAACAAAAAATCAAAATATCAACATGTCTAAGTGTGGATCTTATTCTCTCCCCCCCTCTCTCTCCCCCTGTATATATGGAAAAAATGTGGTTGTCCCCTTGGGGCAGTCAACCTGCTCCCACATCATTTTTTACAATTTTTTTATTTTTTTGAAACAAGTAATATTTTTACGATGAAAGATATAAAGTATATGCATGTAATTACTTATTCAAAAGATGAAAAATGCAACAATGAAATTTTAAGGGTTAAAATGCAACAATGAAATTTTAGGAGTTAAAATGCAACAATGGGAAATACAATCTTTTTAAGGATTTTCAAGCATTTTTTCATGCAAACAGAATGCAAAAATTATGAAAATTTTATTGGAAGTGAAATATGATAAAATGAAGCTCAATTTTTTTTGGAATTTTATGAAAATATATTATTTTTTATTTTTTACTGAAAATAGAGTGACTGTGAGTATTTAATTTTTAATAAATCCACGAAATCAAATTATCCAGAAACTAATTTGTCTAAAAAAAGATGTTTTAATTAGAAATCAGGGAGATTTGAAATTTTGTAAAAATAATATTCATGGATTTAATTTAAAATTAATTACATAAATCACTCAACAATTTATTTTATGCAAAGGACACATCTATTTTGATGAAATTTGGTCATTAATTAAAACATCATACGCATCATCTCTAATTATTTCACAATTTTAGGGGAATAAGTATGTGCGAATTTATTTTAGAGCATGAATGGGCAAAATATATCACTGAATTTCAAACTCTATTTTTTTCTTAAATTATCCAATGCTCTCAAAAATCCGAATAAATAAACATGTGATATATAATTAAATGATATTCAACATGCCATTTTTATTAAAAGCAAAGATACAATCGTGAATGCAGGGGTGTCCGTGCAATGCAGAAAACAAAACTTAACAAACAAACTGTGCCTAAGGGCATTTTTGCAAATATGAAAATCTGCGGGAAGACTATGCAATATTCACAAAACAAAAAAATAACAAATATAATAAAATGGACGTTCTCTTCTCTTTGTGGGAAACCGTGGGTTCCAAGAATGGAACCCACAACTAGGAGAGAGATTTCCACGAATGGGCATGGCCCATGTGAATATGCCCGGTCAGGGCATGGCAGTTCCGATATTCCAAGTCAGGGCATAGATCGGCGAACCTTCCCCGATCTGCACCTAATGTCATGAAGTATATGTATTATTACTTTATAATCTTTCTATTTTTTAATACATTAATAATTTATAAATGATAAAATACTATTTTTTATACATTAGTATTTTATAATTGATAAAATACCTTTTCTTATACATAATTATTTCATAATTGATAAAATACTATTTTTATACACTATTATTTTATAATTGGTAATGTATAAGTATTATTGATTTTTCCATTGTATATAAATATTTATACTTAATTATTAATAGTAATGGATAATACATAAATTTTTTATACATTATTATTTTATAATTGATAATGTATAAATATTAGTTTATTGTATATAAATATTTAAAACTAATTTATTATAATAATGGATAATACGTAAATATAATAGTAATATTATTATTAATTATTGTTCCATTGTATACGAAATATATAGTATATGATTGCGCAAAACATGTGTGTCACTGTTCAAAACTCTTCAAATTTCACCCAAAAAACTGACATCACATTCAACATAAACATCACATTCAAACACGAAATACGAAGATTACATATAGCATTGCGTTAAACAAATATGTTCTAAACAGTACTAAGCATATCCTCTAACGCTGTCGTTGTCGTCGAAGTACGCTCAGACGTGTGTACTTAAGTGCAATTGTGTAGTGTAGATCTGCCAAGTCACCATACAGTTCCTCCTCTTCGTCGTAGACGTCAGTGACCGGGGAGGTCTCGCTCTGAGAACTGAAATCCATCGATGGAGGCATGGATTGTGGCGAGTAGTCAGGAAGCAGAGAGTCGATAGGATAAAGCGGCTCAGGCAGGGAGGTATCCTGCAATGGATATTCTGAAGTAGTCTGCAGTGGATACTCTGTAGGAGCATCTGAAAGAGTGCCAGGAGCACGAGGTCCTCCTTGTGGCTGGCCACCTGATGCATGCGGAGTCTGATGTGAAGCAGGTGGAGTCAGCCTGAGCGGAGTACGTACGACCAGGACTCTGTTGGTCGGAGGACGTACCGACTTACGCGCTGTGAATCTTGTTTTCGCCATCTCCTACAATAAAACAATATCAAAAAATTAAAAAGATAGTAATATCTTAAGGCATAAAGAATTTATCCCAACATTAAAATAAATAATAACAAAATGAGATTGTACTTACGGATTTCCAATACGTCAACTTGAGATGGTAGTAACGGATCTGCATATTACTCAATTAATGCCAGTAATTTGTAATAACGAAGGAAGGATGATTTTATAGTGAGATTAATATAAACGATCAATACATCATTAATCAACTAATTAAAAAGAAATTGTTCATACAAATTACTGGGGATGCAGAATTCTATGTGCCCTACGTAATATTGATGACAGATTAGCCCTACGACCCCTACTAGCGACACTAGTACCACCTCCACTCTCGTCATTCGTTTGTCGTGGTGGCTGAGGTGTTTGATCCTGAACTGATGAAGATCTATCGATCTGCGAAGGTCGCTGACGATGCTCCGTTGGTGGCTGATGTGACGCTGACAATGTTACTACAAGTTTTGGTATGGAATTGTTAATTGTGTACAATGATACCGTTGCATCCTCGTTGAGCGGTGATGCGGATATGTGTTGGTTCTGCTGAACCAGAACTGAAGCATCAAGCGGTCCGGGAGTGGAATCCATTTCCTACCTCAAAAAACATTTAGCATTAAAGATAAACAGTATCATAAATATCAATGAATGTGGAAGGTTAGATCTAAGAGTCTTTAGAATAAACCGACTAATGAATTTAGTATTGCACTGTCGGTTGTCAGTTAAAAGTACTGGGTTACGACATGTATGCTCCTCACGATAAGTTCGAACCTTCCAAACTTCGTGCCTCTTGCTGCAGCTAGCATGTAACCTCCATTTGCAGTTAGGCAATGCACATCCTACGGTGTAGATGTCTTTTTTTGATGCGAGCACTTTGTACTGTACGTATTTTGCCATACTCCAGGTGCTTACTGCATCAATTAAATCATCTTTTGAATTAAAATATCTGTTATTCCAATACTCCAGTCCACTCCTATCTGGGAATATCGTGTCCTGCGGCTCGCTGATGAATTGTGCTTCCTCTGCAAAACTGTTTACAATCCAATCGTCATCGATAAAAATATCAGGGAGCTCCGGCATAGGTTCCAAGGTCATGCCGTAATCAACCGTAGGATCTAAGATTGGTTCGTTGTTGATCGAACCGATGAGTGATTCCTGACCGTGGACGTCATCCAAGTGTACACTGACGTCGTTATTGTCGTCCTCCTCCTCGTCAGCAGTGTCTTCATCTGCTTCCTCGACATTCACCTCGGGAATGATAGCAGAATCCTCCTCTTCCTCCTCATAATTCATATTTAGGTCTGGGATACTGCACGTAGCAGACTCTAGTCCCCTTCGAGAAGACTCACCAATGTTGGTAACGTGGAACTCGTGACTTCCAGTGAGATCCGATTCCACCATCAGTTGCATCATTCCAAGAGACCGAGCAATGTCTAACATTAACTTGGTTGCCGAAGTATCATTGACCACTACTGGATAGAAGGTGTTCACGTTCATAGGCCATCTACATGTGATACGGACGTTGTACTCCCCTTCCCTATATCCAGTAACAGTACGAATCATCCCTACTAGTTCCTCAAAACTGCCAGACTCCGGAAAACCTATCATCTTACCGGTCCCCCCTCGTAGGTTACATTACCGTTCTCAGTGACAATTGCACCATTCCAACACACAAGTAAGGGAGCTAAGGTAAAATTTTATTACTTACTTCTTTTTAAGTACTAATATATCTGACAACTAATACAATTCATTATAATTAACTACTTTAAATTTAATAGTAACTTGCTACTAACTAACTAATTAATGTATACTAATTAATAAATACCTAATTACTATTGACTACTTACCATTTAATATTAATTAATGAATATAATAAACTACTTTTAATAATAATTAACTTATTACAGTTTATTATCAATTACTAATAATTAACTAATTACTATTTATTATCAATTAATAATAAGTAACTAATTAAAAATTATTGATATTTAATAGTAATTACTACTTACTTTTTATTACTAATGACTAACTATAATATTTAATATTAATTAACTACTACTTACAATAATTAATAATAATAGTACTTACTAATAATTACTAATTATTAGTAATTAATATTGATTACTACTTACTTTTTATTACTAATGACTAACTATAATATTTAATATTAATTAACTAATACTTACAATAATTATTAATAATAATAATACTTACTAATAATTACTAATTATTAGTAATTAATATTGATTACTACTTACTTTTTATTACTAATGACTAACTATAATATTTAATATTAATTAACTAATACTTACAATAATTAATAATAATAATACTTACTAATAATTACTAATTATTAGTAATTAGTATTGATTACTCCTTACTTTTTATTACTAATGACTAACTATAATATTTAATATTAATTAACTAATACTTACAATAATCAATAATAATAATACTTACTAATAATTACTAATTATTAGTAATTATTATTGACTACTACTTACTTTTTATTACTAATGACTAACTATAATATTTAATATTAATTAACTAATACTTACAATAATTAATAATAATAATACTTACTAATAATTACTAATTATTAGTAATTATTATTGATTACTACTTACTTTTTATTACTAATGACTAACTATAATATTTAATATTAATTAACTAATACTTACAACAATTACTAGTTATAATAATTACTAATAATTATAATAATTAATAATAATTAACTAATACTTATAACAATTAATAATTATAATTATTACTAATAATTAATAATTATTAGTAATTATTATTAATTACTACTTACTTTTTATTAGTAATGAATAATTATAATAATTAATAATAATTAACTAATACTTATAACAATTAATAATTATAATAATTACTAATAATTACTAATTATTAGTAATTAACAATAATTACTGCTTACTTTTAATTAGTAATGAATAATTATAATAATTAACTAATACTTATAATAATTAATAATTACAATAACTAATAATTACTAACTACCTACTATTTATTAGTAATTAACAATAATTAACTACTTACTATTTAATAGTAATTAGTTAGTAATATTTTCTTAATAATTATCTAATATAATTGATAAATTGCTAAATTGGTAATTACTAATGCCTAACTACTATTCTATGAGCGATCAAAATAAAATGACACTTTTTCAATATATCTAAAATGCGGGGAAACGAATCTGTAATTACATCTAACATTGGCCATACATACATTTTTTCTCAAAATTAATTCATCTAATTTAATTGAAATTATGCAAATAAAATTATAAAAAATAAATAATAATTACCTTAAGCCCTGGAAGGGAGGAGGAGCCTTCTTTGAGAGGAGAGGGGACCTTAGAGTTGAAGGGAGAAGAGAGGATGGCGTGGGGAGAATGGAGGGCCGACCACAGTATTTATAGGGCACCCGGTCGGCGAACCATTCGCCGACTGGGTCCCACCCCCACAAAACCCGGGCACGCAGGGATTCCCGGGCACGCGCGGGAATCCCGGGCACGCCAGGGGGCCTCAGGAGGGCGTGGAGCATGCGCCTCGGGAGGCGCGCGTGCCAGACGTTGAATGGGGTCAAGCGTTGATCGGCAAACGGTTCACCGATCGGCGAACCGTTTGTCGATCAATGCCCTGACATGGAATTTCCGAACTGCCATGCCGTGACCGGGCATATTCACATGGGCCATGCCCATTCGTGGAAATCTCCCGAGCGAGGATAGCGGCAGCAACCACACGCAGTCGGGGCTGGAGGGACGGTCGGCAGCGGATGGAGTCATGCGGCTGGACGGTGGCGTTTGGGGGCTGTGGGCGGTGGAGCGTGGGCGAGGTGCTCCGCGTGGATGGCTACGGTGGACGGAGGTCAGCGGGGCACGCTATTACCTACGAGCTGAAGGGCGTGCGAGGGCCGCACAACAGGGTGGAGCAGCAGGAAGCGGCGCGACGATGGCTGCGACGGAGGTGGGCGCTAGGGGGAGCACCTACCGTGGAGCCTCTGCGTCAGCGGAGGGGTCATGACGGATGTGGTGCTCCGTGTGACACGTTGGAGGCGCGTCGGAGGTCGGTTATGAGGGAAGCGACGCGGCTGTGTGATGTCAGAGGGTTGTCGCTAATGGCGAATTATGTCCGGGTGATAGTTCTGCTGTGGCCTGGAAGGCGGATGGGGCAGAGGCGGTTGGCTAAGGTGGGAGCGGCGCCGGCACTGCTGTGCTGTTGGAGAAGGCATGGCGGTAGGTCGCGTGCGCGGTGGAAGCGCACAGGCGGCGGCACCGGGAGGCTACTCATAATGGTGTAGTTTTTTTTATTTTTTGTTTTTATAGTAGGATATGGAGGAAATGAAAATGGAATGAATGGTTATGGAAATGTTGTAATGGTGTGAACATAAACAACAAGAAAAAAATTATTTAGGTAAAATAAAATAAAAATAAAAAAGAGATGGAATATTTACCTAAGATTTCACCGAGGATACGGAGCGACTATGCTGGACTCCTGTCATCACCTCAAGAAGGTCATCGGAGAAGAACCTTTAAATCTCTACAGCTTGCATGGAGGGTCATTGCTACGGGGTGGAAGAAACCATCTCGAATCTCACTGACGGCTTGTCGTCGCTCGACATCAAAGAAGGAGCTGTCACCTTGTGACTTTGACGGTGCTAGAACCTCTCTCTCTTGTAGAATGAATGATGATGAAAAATGATGAGGGAAATAAAAAGGAGGAGGAAGATGAGGGGAAGTTGGAAAAGAAATGGGGTGAAAGTTGGAGGAGTGGTGGAAGATGAGGGGAGAATTTAAGTTAGTGGCTTGGGAGGGAAGGTGAAGTAGAGAAAAAGTAAAAGGAGAAAAAATATAAAATAAAATAAGTAGACAACTAAAAATAATGAAGAGAAGAAATAAAAGTAAAAAACAAATAGGAAAATGATTAATTAAATATAATTAATTAATTAAAATAATAACAATAATAAATAAAATAATAAAATTAATAAAAAATCAAAAAATAAATCGAAATAAAAATCATAAAAGAAATAACAAAAGAGGTCAAATAAAAAAGTGGTCAACATGAAAGTTGCTCGTCTCGAGGAGATGCGAAGGATTGAAAATCAAAAGAAGTCATTTGTACAAAGTATATTTTTAGTTGGTATCTTATAGGTATAAAATATCGTATTTTTATATTTTGCAAAATTTTGTCATTTTTAAATAAGAGAAAAACCAAAATTAAAAGAGAAAAATATGAAAGGAATATTTACAACTTAATTTATTTTTTTAGATTTTTAATGAAGAAGAAAATAAAAGGATAAAATAAAGGGTAATTTGACCAATATGTACAATATCCAATAGAGGCCCAAAATTCAAGTTTCAAATATGAACTTTGATTTTATGAAATTAGTCTTTTTTGAAGGTCTTTGAATGTATTATACTTTAAAAGTGAGAGATATGTGTATTTTCGTCCGTCTGTCTGATAATTAGATTTTGGATTTATTTCTCAACATTTCCAGTCAGTATTTTTTTGATATTTTTTTCTTAATTAGTGTTAGTAATATATACACTATATATTTGATTTTATTGGATTTGGAGTTAGTGTAAAATAGATACACATAGGTGAAGTTAGCTAATATTCGGGTGAATATGTACATGTGAATTTGGCTCCTTATTTAATGTAAGTATGAATGCTAAAATGTAGATACTAATTCTAAATGCGTGAACGCAAAAAATGCACAATGAATGAAAATATGCATCTAATTACTCCGGAACAAAGCTTTATTTTCGACTTTTAAAGTGATTAATCACATATTTATGGGCCATCTTATTGAATTTGACGTAACTTCAGTTTCTTAGAGGCTTCATATATATTATGGATAGTTTCACATTCATATGATAGTTACTTAGAGGTAACTATCAAACAATCTGAGAAGTTAATTCTCGATACTCCGATCTCGTCTCTTTTCCTAACTTCTAAAAGAACCCATCTCTTCTTCTTTCTGTGCATACACCCAATTAGGAATGAGAATTGGATCGAGCTCTTGCTAGCTATGGATGGCTCATGCCCTAGGCATTTAACATCTTACGCTTTGGGTCAGTCCGACGTCCGAAAAATTTATCAAAGTTCTTTCCAACTCCAAACCTGACCAAAAACTAATGGGCGGAGTAGCGGGAAAGAGGCCCAACTACTTATACATTTACTAAGAATGCTTGATAATTGGCTCCCAAGTTCCTCATTATAATGTTATCAACACATATTTTTCAATTAATTATTGGAAATGATTAAGTTATAGTATTCTAGTATAATTTCTTATTATACGTTTTAGAGAAGTGTTATAGAAAAGTGCTCGTGAACAAGAAATTCATTCAATAAAATATATTATGTTTACACTTTACATTAACCAAATACTTTAGAATGGATGATGAATAGATTACCCACAAGAATTCTCTAAGAGAATAAAAACATAAAGTAGTCAACTTACAATCAATACTGCTTTTTAACATTGTATAGTAAATCAAGATAGCGAAGCAAATTGGGTTGGGCCATCCATGGCCTGAGCCCGACACGAAAAATCATATGGGTCAATATGTTAGCCCAAGCTCATCCCACTTCACTTTTGATCTTGACCCAAATCGGGTTAATAGAGTTGATATTCAGACTAAGCTAGGTCGACCTAACCCAAACTATGCCATTTCTACACCTTACCACTAAGGATGCAAACGGATACGGATATATTCGTATCCGATCCGCCACCGTATCCATTTTATACAGATTTTGACATCCGTATCCGTATCCGTTTTAAAATGGATACGGATATGGATATCGTTTTGATATCCGCAAACATCCGTATCCATATCCGTATACCCGTTTTTGTATATAATATTGTCATAGATTTATTTTTAACCATATATAACGTAACTATCTACCTCCTTTTACCACATTTGTATAATTTTTATTATACAAATGCATTTAGTAAATTAATATCATGTGTTTTCCATCCAATTCCTATATATTTAAGTCGATTCTATAGAGTAAATCTAGCATTACTCGTGTGCGATCAATATCCTTTTTACATCCGTATCCGTTTTTTAAGGATATGGTAAGATAGTTTTAATATCCGCCAATATCCGTATCCGCATCCGTATTCGTATTGAAAAACGGATAAGGGTACGGTAATACCTATATCCGTATCCGTATCCGACCGTTTGCATCCCTACTTACCATCCACCCATTTTTCTCACCTCCTTTTCATCCTCTATAATTAAAACCGCAATAAATTCCTCATTTATTTTCCTAGTTCTCTGACGTTTGGCCCAAATATGCACACTTTTTGGTTACAAGCATCATTTTTAATTGCAACAAAGTGGATTGCAACAAAGTGGAGTTCAATCTTTCTTTATCTCAAATACACCTTAAGATTTCACGATCTTACTTTATAGAGGTTAAACAATAAGATTAGAAGTTTCGTGCTCTCCTTGATATATTTCAACAACAAGATCCTTAATTCAGAGTTGATGTAAGTTTAAGACCTTTTTTGTAATTTACTTGATTATTTCTGTAACGTCCCGGGCTTAGGTCTCTGATCCGTTATCGAGGAAAATTAGTCCCGACAACTTATTGGGTTCGGACTCAATTGGACCCGTTGACGACCACCCAAAATGCTTAAGCTAAAGTTATCAAGTAGTAATCCCCACCACTTATAAAGCACACCCACACTTCGTGAGTTTTATGTATGACAGTATGTTTGGGGTTGGGGTGTTACAATTTCTCCATTTTTCTTGCACCCGTAACTAACAAACCTTTGAACCCATCTCTCTCTCTCTCTCACGGTTCTCTCTTTCATACCACTCCTCCATCTACCAGACTTCTAGCATGTTTTCATGAGGAGTGTTCGTGTGAGGAATAAGGAGGGATATTCCTCCTTACTGCTCCATTTTCTTATCCTCCATAGACGGTTAAAGTTTTGATTTTGGAGTCAATACGAGGGGATAAGGGTTCCATCGTTACCCCTCCATCATTGGTCTCTCTTGTGAAAAAAATACAAATAACTACAATACATATAACAATCTAACCTAACATAACCCTCTTTATCTCTCTTGATCCTCTCTCTCCAAGTGTATAAAGAATAACAAATAACTCTCATGCATCCTTCCTTATTCCTCTGTATCCTCTCCTTCCTAACGAGCGGAAACAACTCATTATCCTTCCTTATCCCTTTCCCTTATTCCTCAACCGATCAACCCCTTATCTAAGTTTAGTTGGCAATCCGTTTTGCATGTTCCTAATGTCTCGAGGGAGCAGATCTTGTGTTGTAGGAATACCATGAAATCTCTATCCTGGATTTGATGAAACCTTGGTGGTTTTTACATAATTTTTGGAGATGTTTTGATAACATCCTTGTATATAGTCATTCTCAATCTATTTTTAATTTATAATTTTATTTCTTTTATACCTCAAAAATATCAAAAATCAATAAAAAGTCACATATTCACTAAAATACAAAAACAGTGTTTTCAAAACCTCATTGTATATATTATATAGTAAAAATGGAGATAGATATTCTAAGGCTTCATTTTGATTCAAATAGTTTTATAAGCCTTATTTTCTTACTTTTATTTTAATATATTTCTTATCATTACAAGTACCGTGAAAATTAATAAAAACATAACATTGTTTTATTCGTATTTTTTTACTTATTTATATTGTAAACACTTTAGTTTCCTTTTATATACATATTTTAAAATATTTTTATTTTTATCTTATCTTATATATTAAAATCCAATTAAAATTTTACCAAATAAAAAAGAATTTAAAATTTAAAAGGAAAATTATTAAATCATTTTTTGTAATTATTAAGTAAATCATTTTCATTTTAATATATTATTATAAATTAAAAATATTAATTAAAATTTAAAAACCAAAAAATAAAAATCAAATATAATTTAAAACACAATAAAAATAAAAAGAAGAAGAAAAAACACACATTTATAGACTTGGCTTTGGACCCTGACACATTTACAGACATTTATAGACTTGGCTTTGGACACTACATCTCTCCTATTGTCGAGTAGGGGACTTCCACTATGTTAATAATATTAGTCCCTCTTTAGATATCATTCGATCTTGATTATTAGTCCCTCCCGCGACCATTAAAGAGGAAATATGACTCAAGAAGAATAAATACTATTTCCTCCACAATCTCTCTCTGTCTCTCTCTCTCTTACATTATTGCCTCTCTTCGGGTCGTGGTTGTGATGGCATTCCACCCCTCACCCTCTCTTGCATAAGCTCAAATACAATCTTAGAGTAAGTGTCACAACCAATCAAATTAAATATCAATCAATCAAGAAATTTGATCTAATCAGATATCTTTCAAAAATTACATGACATCCAACTCTTTGATATTAGAATTTTGGTTTTCCCGATCTCCATTTTTAAAGGATTACGAATGTCGGTCTATGTTGCACTTGTTTTTTTTTTCCGAAGAAGGCAGGATTTTATTTCATCAAAATAAAAGTAGTAATTAAGCTTCCAGCACGAAAGATAGAGTTTATGGAGTACCATTCGGACTCGGGCTCAGCAAATAAAAGGTTGCACTTGTTCGTCTATTCATCGTCCAATAATAAAATGTTTTATTTAGACTGTGTTTGCACGTTAAAATTGGGTCAAACATTTTGCTACCAAAGTTGCATCAAATTGTCCAATACAGACTAAGAACTTAGAGACTGCCATCAGTACTTGATTTCCTTTCCACTTGCCCCTTCATTGAAGACATGTTGCTTAGTTTTTCTTCCCATATTCCAAGGTTAATGTTGGTTTGTGTACATATTTACTACAAGGAAAACAAGTTTTGGCTATAAAATAATGCTCACGGATACGAGGCTTGTGGTCACGGAATTGGGCTCTGGTCACAACACGTCATGACCAGTAGCCGTAGCTACAAGTCTCATCATGAGAGTTTTCTAACCACCAATATGTCGTGGCCATTACAAGTGACTACAGAACGTGTCGTGGCTGCAACCTTTGTATGAAGACTTTGGCCACGGAATTGTATGTACAAGAAACTAGTAGTTACGGAATTATCGTGGTCAAAAATTTTCGTAACAATATTCCGTGACTACAACTCAGTTTTCTTGTAGTGATTCTATCACCGGCCCGTGTGTATGTACGTAGTTGGTAAGTTTAAACTTGAGAGCATGCTTTTTTATTGCGCAAGGTCTAGCGATGCTTTGGCTTGCAACTTATAATTTCATCTTATTCTTCCCAAACAATAAAAAAAAGTTGGGTGATTCGATTTTTGCTCCTCTCTTTGCTCTTGGACTATACAGTCAAGAAGATATCAAAAATCATAATCTTCTTCTTTAAGCTCTTGTTACCTGTGGGTCCGTGAGTAGGGATGAGCATTGGGTAGGGCCGGCCCAGCCCATTCCGATGTCAGGCCCGCAAAAGCCCGATCCAGGCTCAGGCTCGAGCAATAGTCGGGCGGGCTTGGGCCTAATTTTTGGCCCATATCAAATTTCAGGCCGGGCTCGGGCAACGATGGGTCCGAGCCCGAAGCCCGCGGGCCGGCCCGTAGAAGGACCCATCCTAAGCTCGACCCGAGCCCAACCCACATATAAGCCCAAAGCACATAAGTCGGCCCACATATAGACCCATTATAATGATCCACATATCTTTGATTTGAATATATTTGATGTCGAATATGCATGTTGTAATGGAGAGGGGTCAAATAGTGAGACTCCGATTTCAAATGGGGTTCCAATCCCAGTTAACCATTTTTTTTAATATAGTGGCCGTCTCGAGCCCGACCCGGCCCATGTATTTATGGGTCGGGCTCGGGTTTAGGCCATATTTTCCAAAATATTACGGGTTTAGGGCCGGCCCGTAGACCCGTAAATTAAAATCGGGTTCGGGCTGGGTTAGGGTGGACCCGACCCACCCCGCCCGCCCTGGCCCAATGCTCATCTCTATCCGTGAGCCATTATGGCACAGCTACTCCCTGACACCTGTCCCATTTTGGGGGACAATCCGTAAGTATATCATTGAAATACCATTAATCTGAACGCGACTTAATTAACAGCTCGCAGTGGACTCGTAGTCCATCCATTTTTCCGTTAACTTTTTGGCAGAGTTATAGAGATAAATAAGAAAAAAAAACACTCGTAGACTTGCAGTCAATGAAACTATCACTATAAATGGATGTCTCCTCCTGCCTCCATTTCATGCACACACATCCGAGATCATCTCATCTCTTAGCTCTGTGGATCGAGTAACAAGATGGCTTCGTCCATGAAGATGATGCTCCTCCTCCTCTGCGCTCTTGTCATCTCCTTCAGCTACTGCGGCACGGCTACTTCTCGACAATTGGCCCAGTCTGGAACAGCAACTCGTAAGTGTGCCATATCTAATTGCATCTCTTTATATATTAACCTTGGCTTCTGTTATATAATACAATATCAATATCATGGTTACATAATTGATACTGGTGATGCAGATGAAGTGCCAGAAATTCAACGGATTCTCTTCACTTTTGAATTTCCTCCCATTCGTCCTCGTGTTCCTGAATTTCCTCCCATTCGTCCTCGTGTTCCTGAATTTCCTCCCATTCATCTTCCTCATCCTCATCCTCATCTTCCCGAGAATCCTTATACTCCTCCACCTTCCAGAAAATAAGAAGAAGATGATGAAGAAGAAGACTGCTAGCCGCAATCACAGTAAGATCTTTTCCTCACCGCATCCGAGTTCAATGGTTCGTGTGCATCAAGGGCATCCCTGTGCTTGTTCCCGACGTTGTTTCAACTCCTGCATAAGTCCTACGTATATGAATATGTTGCGTCACCCCCAGCATGTTAATTACTATGTGATTCCCTAAGTCCCCATCATGCATGCATATGTATCCGGTTTGTTTTTACTATGGTTGTATCCAATAATTAGTCACGCCATGTACGCGTGAGCTTTTACCTGCAATTCCACATGTTATATGCATGATTATCCGTGGTTGGATTATCTTTTCTTCTTGTAATTAACAACGAACAACATATTCGTTGTTAACGTGGTTGATGTAACTGCACCTTATCAGTTAACTTAATTCATTAAAATTTATATTAATCGTTGTTAAATTTAACAATGATTAAAAGGAATCATAGATGAATAACTGTTGTTATATGATTCTCTTTGCGAGGAATGTAGCTGCGAGTATGATATTCCATCAAGCAACGAACAAAATTCATTGATGTGTGTGTGTGTGTGTGTGTGTGTGGGGATTTAATGGGGCTGCCCCCACATAGCTGCGCCGCCCCTTATTTTTGGCGTTTTTTTAATTTTTTTTGAAAAATAAAATAATGTATATTCATCCCTATATCCCTCTTATATGCCATTTGAATTTCGTCAGATAAAGAGACTCTTACGACCTCCATCGAGATGGTGTCAATTTTAAAAATCATGTTACCGTTAAAAAATGATTGTCTGGATGGAGGCCGTAGGAGTCTCTGTTTCCGACGAAATTCGAATGGCATGTAGGAAGGGTATAGGGATGAATATACATGACGGCATTTTTTAAAAAAAATAAAAAAAAAGCGTCGAAAATGACGTAGGGGCAGCCCCATTAACCCCCCTCTCTCTCTCTCTCTCTATATATATATATATATGGGAAAAATGTGTATGCCCCCTAGGGGGAGATAACTTAGCTCCCCCCGCCCTTTTTTCACAATTTTTTTATTTTTTTAAATCTAAAATGTATAAATTTATTATTAAATCCCTATATTATGTCATTCAAATTTCATGCGAAACAGAGACTCTTACGACCTCCATCCAAACGGGGTCGATTTAAAAAATCATGTTACCGTAAAAAAATGACTGTCTGGATGGAGGCCGTAGGAGTCTCTGTTTCACACGAAATTTGAATAGCATAATATAGGGATATAGTGATGAACATTCATGGAAGAAATTTTAAAAAAAATAAAAAATGGTGAAAATGAGGCGGGGTGGGGGGGGGGGCAAGTTAGCTCTTCCTAGGGGGCAGCCCATTTATCCCTATATACATAATATTAGGGGTTGATGGGGCTGCCCCCTAGGGGTAGCCAACATGGCTGCCCCCACCCCATTTTTCGTAATTTTTTTATTTTTTTTGAAAAATATCACCATGCATATTCATCCATATATCCCTAATATATGTCATTCAAATTTCCTCAGAAACAGAGACTCCTACGGCCTCCATCCAGACAGGGTCGATTTAAAAAGTCCTGCGACCGTTAAAAAAATGACGTCTCGATAGAGGCCGTAGGAGTTTCAGTTTCTGATGAAATTCGAATGACGTATATGAGAGATATAGGGATGAATATACATGGTGATATTTTTTCAAAAAAATAAAAAAAATTGCGAAAAATGGGGTGGGGGCAGCCATGTTGGCTAGCTTTAGGGGGAACCTCATTTTTCCCATAATATTATATATATGGAAAAAATGGGACTGCCGCACCCCATTTTTTCCACAAATTTTTTATTTTTTGAAAAATTTGACCATGTATATTCATCTATATATCCCTCTTATATGCCATTCGAAATTCGTCAGAAACAGAGACTCATACGACCTCTATCCAAATACTGCCACCCCACCCCACCGCCTCTCTCAACCAACAACTGTCCAGCCATCTTCTCCACCATCTTGTCACCTTGCTGCACAACACTACGTCACCTGTTCATCTTCTCTTTGTTTCTTAGATGAAGAATTCTATTGTTGGCTTCATTTGTAATCTTTGTGATGCTCTGGTGCAACTTGAATCATTTTTTCATCAAACGCAGCTTGGAGGTTTTTTTAGCACCAGGAGTTTGACAAATGGGTCGCCAAGGGAAGAGCTCCTGCTTTAGTTTCTCGCTTAAAATTCCATGAGTCTGTTCGGTTATTGGGATGGGGGTGAGGTGGAGTACTGATGTGAATAGTAGCTGTTTGGGATGATTACGAAGATTGGAGGGTATTTGAATAAAGAATGTGATGTGATGTTACTATGATTTGTGATGAAATTCCAATCCAAGAATAAAAAAGAGTAAATCGGGTTACCTCGGAATAACCTGCTTACCAACGGACCTTATAAAGAGATCATCGCATGAGAGAGACTTATATTGTGGTACGGCTTTTGTATATGTAAATTCTGATCTTCGTCTTGTCTTGTCTTCTTTGATTCTCGTGGATTGCCATGTGATTTATTCTCTGAAGAAAATTTCATATAAACCGGTAGCTGGCATTTGAATGTTTGATATTTAGTTTATAGAATGTGTTAGTTGATAGTGAATTGCTTCATCATCGCATGAAGGTAATAATTACCTTTACTGAGTACGATAGAATGGTAGATACAATGAAAAAACCTCTCATGTCCCTTATGGTTCACGCTTCCTAAACCTTCCTAACCATTCGCTCAGCTCGTAGATCATAGTCTAGCACATTCAAGTGGAAAAATCTGAAAATGCAATTGGATATATGGACTGGCCCGACTCAAGTCCGACCCATCAAATTGAGCTGGGATTGTACTTACATCGATCAAAAAATTTTAAGCGGGTCTTGGCCCGAGCCAAAGTCCAGTTTGTTAAATGAGCTTGGGTCTAGGATCTCATCGGTGTGATTAACCTAATAAGTTCTCTAAAAAAGTAGAGGGAAAGAACCATGGTTTTAAAAACCAAATCGAATCAGACTGCAGCTAAACTGAGAATCGGAAGAAAAATGATACAACCACCTGATTTTTATTCAGAAAATAAAAATCATTTAAAATCATTCAAACTTGATTGCTCGCTTAAATCCGGTTGAATGAATTAACTCAAACCACTGGTTCAACCATCTATTTTTGACAGAAACTTAATTTCTAACAATTGAATAAAATCTAACTTTTAAAAATTATTCAAAATCTAGTCTTATTAATCCATAATATAATACTTGTTTATCTTCTTCTTCCACATATGCCAATGACCTATTACCATCTACTCCTTCCAGCCATACATGCATTGCCTTCCTAATCTCACTTTGAGTATTTGTCTATTTCCAACAAGAAAGGAAGAAAACATTGTCATACTCATGCTACAAGAAGCAGTAAATTAACAACACTATCATTAATTAGAGTTCAAATAGTTTTATAGTTTTTTATACACCAAAAATATGTGAATTTATATGAATTATACAAAATATATTTATTATATCCTTTCAAAATTTTAATAACATTTATACCCCTAAATTTTTAGCACCTTTTCCCGTACTACTATATTCTTAAAAAATTCGCAAGATTATCCTTATGTTCGTATAGTATAGGAGGACACATGCACCGATAAAAGGGTCACTGCTATGCGTTTTGTAAAAACATTGCGGTACACATGTAATTATAAAAAATTATGAGTATAAGTGTTATCGAAAAAAGCTTGGAAGGATAAGAATATACAAATTCTCGAGAGATATGATGTATCATAGTTTTTATTTATATGATTGTACCGGTCTAATTTGGTTCGATCCAGTTGAACTATACGAACCACATCAACAAAACAACGGTTCGATATTTTTCAGTATTTATTAACGAGTATAAAATAATAAAGAATAAATAAAATGATTATTTTAATCAGATATACTATACAATAGGGGTCCAAAACCTAACTTCACACCTTAACTCCAAAAAATATGAAACCACCTTCAATACATAGCTTATTAAAAGTTAGTACAATTGAAGATGATTTTATTACATTTTGAGTTTTATTTGGGAGATATGAGTTTGTGAAGTTTGGCTTTTAGAATTTTATTTTGTGTATACAATGTACATTATATACTATTTTTGTGTAAAACAAATTTTGTATTTTTCTATATATTATTATATACAACTTTCATATACGAAGTTTTGTTATTTGAGGTGCAAATAATAAAGAATGAAATAGGTCTCGAAAAGCAATTATTGACCTATTTTGTAGAGTGATTCATTTTGTCTTTTTTTGTACAATTAGCCACCCTATCTCCCCTTACTTTATTTCTTGTCGATTAAGTCATCGTAATGACTAAGTCTTGGGGGTTAGGGTCACTTCAGTGTCCTTGACACTTTGCTCTTTTTCTTTTCTTTCCTTTATTCTTTTATTTTGGCAATAAATACAATAAACGTACATTATATCATACAGTATTTTGTACAATTTAATAAGCATTTATTTTGACAAATTAATAATATAAACTAGGGTTTAAAGGCCAAAATGAAAGAATTAAGGTGATGAAACGGAGATTCATCACCCCTTCTCCTACCTCCAACTCCGTAACCTCTCCCACGTAACGTCCTACACACCTCGTCCCCTTCCAATTTTGACCGCCACACCTCACAACCTATTAATGATCTGGCGCAACCTCCATGTAGCCCTAGGATCCGACTTCCTCATGGACCCATCAATGCCCCACCTTCGCCTCCATCACCTCTAGGAGGCTGTTGCAAACCAAGCCCCCCCCAGTATTGGACGGAGACCTTCACCTATAAAACCCCTTTCCGACCATATAAACATCTCGTCCACCATTCCCCGGAGCAACACTTAGCCTTCTTTCTCTCTCCGTGACAGGGGGAGATGGAATCGAAGTGTGACAATGGTCGTCGTCTGCAGGTGTCGACCCACGGCTTTGATAGCTATGTCACTGTCGCCTCGGCATCGTTGAGCTCTTTGGTGTGGCTGCCCGGATTTGAGCGATGAACAGAGCTTCGTTAGAACCTCAGCAGACGCCTCCCTCCATCGCAATTCCTCTTCTCCGTTCAGGTACTTCTCCGCCGCATATTCTGTACTTTTCTCCGAATTTATTCGACGCAATCTCATATCCTCTCCGATTACTCAACAAAATTCAGAGAAAAATTTGCCTTCAGTCAATGTGCATGATTTTGAAGGAAGAAATGTGTTTTATTTAGGCAATCCCCCCTTTTATTTTTATTCTTTTTTTAGTCTTGTTACGAGGTCTGAATAATTTGAATCATAGTTCAAATATTTTTTTCTTGATATATTCTATATACCCCTTCCGTGCTCTAGATATTAAATAAATATAAATATCCGACGAGGTAGAATCATCTCTATCAAGATGACATATCTATTCTCAGCAATATGGTCAATTATAACAAGTCACGTACTCATATTCCAGAAATACCGAAAAAAGGAATTTCACGGTCGAACTACCAAAACGTTCTAAATTCGAGTTCTAAGAATTTTTTTATCGAACAAATAGGACTTCATAAGTCTTATAAATAAAATTTAATTCATTGAAATTTCATCCGATAAAATGGAAGAATTATAAATTTTCAAAGAAATCATATGTTCAACGACCGGTCTATTTGATCCAAGTCCAACCATAAAAATAAAAAATCGATACGTGACGATTTGAAATCTGGCGGCCGGTCCCATTTATCCTTATATTTCGGAATTTAGAGTTATTGTTCGTTAGTGAGTTTCGGTGAGGTATATTTTGCTAAAATTATTCTATAATTATGTACAATTTTAAAAAAAATCAAACAGCTCTAAATACTCATAAATACTTTATTTTTTAACACAATTTCCGATGCAACGCAAAAGGAATGGAATCACCGTAAACGGAAATTTATATCGATGTGGTACGAGCCTATCTTCGAAAAGACGATGTAATTAAAAATATTCTGCATGTTAAACAAGAATTAGAATATGCTAAAAGACAGTAAGATGCTACAGATTTCACGGTGCAAAACGCTTCCATGGATTCCATATGATCCGAATATTCTCCTTCGTTCATCCTCTTCCCTATCGATAACCTGGACCACCTGGACCTGAGCCGCCTCCGTAGCCACCTGAACTGCCTCTGTTGCCCGAGCCATAGCCATAGCCGTTGCCGGGGCCGTAGTCATTGTAGCGTGAAGTTCCCGGAGAGGGAGGGGAGACACGATATACTGGAGGTTTTGGTCTGTATTGCACTGTTCCAGACTCCATTAGCCCACGCAGTCAGAAGGATATAATTATAATAGAATCGAATGCATAACCAGATGTATGATCCAGGAATCTCTTGGGATTTTTTCCCAACACGACTGGTTTGTGTTTTTAAGACGGGGATAAAACGAAAGAGAAGACAAAGTCCATCTTATTCTCAAGTTAATCAAATTTGTATAACTCGTGGGGATCATTTTATCCGTATATTCTTCTTATGCAAAGAAATAGCTAACTGAGCCTAACACGGCTTCTTGTAAAAATCTGCAAGTTTCAATGGAAGTGCTAGTTGCAGAGATTGGAACTGTTTAATTGAGGAAGAAGATCCTCTGCTGTAGAGGGTATTGCAGCAGAGGTGCTGTAAATCTCAATAAATTTTTTTTATGATTTAGATTATAAACTCCAACCTTATAAATTGAATCTCAGGTTAATGCTCTATATATCCTCTAAAGTTTGCTTAAATCCAACATTATTTGCTATTTTATCTTAATAGTTTAAGATTCGGATCTTTTTGAAATGGAGTTCAAGTTGCTTAGATCTTGACCGATTGTTTGACCATTAAGATAAAATAGCAAATAATATCGGATTTAAACGAAATTTGGAGGATATATAGAGCACTAATCTAAGATTCAATCTATAAGGTTGGATTTTAGAATCTAAATCACAAAAAAAATTATTGGGGTTTACAGCACCTCTGCTGCAATACCCTCTACAGCAGAGGATCTTCTCCCTTTGATTGATTGGAGGACATCCAAGTGCCTGTGTGGCACATGCATATGATACATGCATGTTGAATACATATTTGCATAACAATAACAACAACAACAAAGCCTTTTCCCACAATTTTGAATACATAATTGCATGAAATGAATAATATTTCGATCCCGATAATTTGAGAAAAATATCACGAGAGGCTTACAGTTTCGCGTTGGGTATTGATATAGTTGATGAAGCTACGTTTCATCATCTTTATTCTATCATTTTGGCCTTAAAAACCCTAGTAAATGCGTGTAAATAGATCTAATTTAGGCATTTTAGCATCCATGCATATGTGTGTAAATATTGTATAAAATGCGGCTTTTAGTGCCAAAATTATAGAATAAAGAAAAGAAAAGAAAAAGAATAAAATATTGTAAATATTTTATGACCCGAAACCCCGAGACCTAGGCATCTTGATGAATAGGTCGACAAGGAATAAAGAAGGGGGAGATAAGGTCAGAAATACAGATAAAATACCTATATCTTTTATTCATTCTTTATTAATTTTGGGACCTATTTTTGGTTCCACTTTTTATACATCAAATAAAGAAACTTTTTACATGAAAGTTGTAGATAATTTAATAAAGAAAAATACAAAATTGATTTCACAGAAAAATAATGTACAGATAAAAAGTTATGGTCTGAATAAAAATCCAGAATGCCAACTTCCCAGACCCGTATCTCACAAATAAAAACTCCAAATGCAGCGTACTCACCTTTAATTGTATATAGAAGAAAATAAACTATTTAATGGCGGTGGTTTCGCATTTGGCGGAGCTACGGTTTGAAAGTTGACTTTTGGACCTTCATTGTATACTTGTACATATTAAAATATTCAATTTATTAATTATTTATTATTTTTATAATTTTATATTTTTATAATGTTGTGAATATTACTTGTAATAATTATGTGCATTAAAATTAGAATAAAAACATTAATAAAACTCAAATAAAAATACTTGTATACGAAAATACATAGATACATTACGTATACACATACCTATACATTATACCTTTATATTTTATTTAATATACAAAACATTTCATAAAAATAAAATAAAATTATATTTGTGTATATAAAAGTATTTTATAATTTTATAAATTCATAAATAAAAATAATAATATTAAAAATACCTAAATAAAAATAGAATACTTAAATCTATAGATATATATACTATAAAGGGCATAAATGCAAACTTGTAAAAATATACCTCATAAAAATAATTAAAAATCGGAATAAAATACTATATAAAATAATAAACATTTTTTATTAAATAACCTAAAATTAATTTGATCATTTACTATTTTTAATTTAATTTACAAGGTATTTATTTAAGTTTTTGTCTTTTTGCGGATAACGTGGCCCAATCAGGCCACGCCATCCGTTGACCATGGGTCAACTCTGTGACCCAGGTCACAGACCGCTGGATATGAGTGAGTAGCCATCTTCTCGGATTTTTCGCGGCCACGTCTTTCACTATTTGAGGATGATTTCTTCTGCAAAGTTGATCACCTATGATCCCTCTAGCTCGCCCTAGGATATTTTCGGGGAGAGCATCACTGCTCTTCCCGTTGCGCCTTGGTCTTCGAGCCTCCAGAGCCGTTCTTTCAAAAAACCCCTCCTTCCCTCCATTCGACTTCGAGCCCTTCTTTGACCTAGCCGCCCCCTTCTCTCTTGCGTTCTGGACTGGAGGCCGTGACAGGGCCTCCTCCAACCAGCTAGGAGGGCCGTGCGTGGCCGGGAGGAGCTTCCATCCATCTCCGGCGGCTTACGCCGTCGCGAGGTACCCATCTCGAGCACCAAGCTTTTGAGGTATATTTTCCTTTTTTTTCTTGCATTTTATAACTCAGCTTTCCCTTAGGATTAGATAGACATCCGTTTTATTTCGTTTTGCACCCATCCAATCCGCCATCGCGTTGCCGGAGCTCTCGAGCTCCGGCCATCTCCACCACTTTCCGTCACCATCCACACATGTAACCACCCGGCCGAGACGACGTGCTCGAGCCCATTTTTTGCATCTCGCAGGTACTGGACCATGGAAGTTTAACCACCTTGGGGTGGCATCTCGCGCCGCCGGAGAGGGTAGCCGCTGCCCCGCCGCGCACCTGTGCTGAACAAAACGCGGGGGAGGGGGCCGAACTACAGTTGCCATCCATCCCCCCCTCCCCTTTGATCACAGCCGTCCAAGGCCAAGAAAGCCTCCATCGTTCGATCTTCTTTCAACTTGGCCATCCGCGCGTCCACGTGGATTAGTGGGGGCTTTTGCATCTGCGCCCCCACGTTTTTGTGTAATTCTCAGAGAGCCTTTAAACTTTCATCTGCTAAGCTTAGTTTTTTATTGAATTTGCGAACTAGCCCCTGGCATTTTGTTTAACTACAGATTTGCCCCCGTCTGGGCGCGTGCAACGCACACGCGTCTAGGCGATTTTGCAAGGGCACTCCTGCGACTTTAGCCATTTATATTCAGTCCTGTAATATTTTAATTCAGTTATATTTTTTGTGGACAAATTTCAATTGTGCCCTTGAGTTTCTTACAAATTATAAAAACGTCCCTGCCAGAACTTTACTTTTTGCATGCTTGCATGAATTAATTAGGATATCATTTCAAGTCCAAAAATTCCACAAAAATAGGGTTAAGCTCCTGGACACTTGTGCTTCCACGCCATCAATTTAGTTTTTGATTTTACTTGATTTTCATATTTATTAAAAATCAAAAACTTTCTATTTGTGCATTGTCTAGCTTAGAAAATACCAAAAAATAGTAAAACACCCCCAAAAATTCCCAAAAATTCACCTAGTGTCTATTTTATCCTATTTTAGTGTCAGTCCAAAAATCATTAAAAATTTCAAAAGAAAAACACTAAAAATTTAAAAACACTCAAAAAACTTCAAAAAAATATATAAAATCAAGGAAAACCCTAAAAAATACAAACTCAGGTTCTGTGTGTTCCTTATTTTATTCCTTTTATTCGAAAAATAGTGTGAAAAATTTTGGTTACTGGTTGCTATTTTTAAATCCCATTTTACTTACAGCCAGCACTTTTTCCACTGTTTTCCCTTATTTCAGCATTTTAAAATACCAAAAACACCTTGAAAAACCCCCAAAAATCACAAAAACAGTAAAAAAGTAGAAAAAGACCAAAAAGACTTTATTTGCTAATTTTTGAACATTTTTATCTATTTTTATAAATATCTCTTTCTCCCTTTTATTACATTGCTTATATATTCTATTATTGGAAAAAGAAAATATAAAAATATAAAATATAAAAAGAAAATACAAAATCAGTAAATTAAAAATCAAAATACAAAAATATAAAATTAAAAATTAAATAAAAAATATAAAATTAAAAACTCACAAAAAATAACATAATAGACTCTTGATCACATTCACACATCTTGAGCAATTTTTGCCCCGTTCTACCTGTCTGCTCCCTGTGTTCGACCTCTACACATACTTGCACTATACACATCTTGTTGTAGAGTTATAATAAATTTTAACTCCGCATATTTACTTTCATTGCTTGATATATTTGTCGTGGGTTAATTGTTGTTTTAATCCGGATTCTCGAGCGGTCACCGCATCGACTGTTGACTCGCCTTGTGAGTCAATACGACCGCTTGACTTTTTGGGTTAAACAAATGGCGCCGTTGCCGGGGAGCAACAGCGCGTAGTTCGGGTTTTTGTTTGTGATTGTGATTTATTGTCTATTTTGCGGCTTTCATTATTTTTATATCTATTGAGCTGTCTAACCTTCTCTTTTGTTGACGTCGTGCGAGGAACCACGGATCGAGGGAGGCGCTCCACCCTAGGCGCCTACGCACCCACGTGAAGCCGGCATCTGCTTGTCTTGCATTGAAGAAGACTTAGAGGAATTTTGAAGACCAAGCTCCTGATTACTTTCTTGTATTTAGTTAATTGTGCAATTTTTGTGAGAGAGAGACCAATTTATTATTGTAATAATACAGGTACTCAGGACTGGACTTTCGGGCCCAATTTCCAAGTGTTTGTACACTTGGGGGCTCACCGCGGTTTTTACGGTTTTCACCGCCTTTTTCATTTTGTTTCTCGGTTTTGTTTTCTTCACTTTGTGTGATTGAGCCCTTAGATTTAGGAGTTGCTTGCGATAGACTTAGGTCCAAACACAATAATAACCATTGCATGTACCTATAGTGCGTTTTGGACTTAGTCAAATTTAAACAGTCGCGTCATCATCTTCTAACCCGTGTGCCGTGAGCGAGCCCCATCAAGCGCTACTCCTGAACTCGAGTGTGTCGAGAAGAGGAGGGGTAAGCCAAGACCGGACTCTTAGGTTAAAGATTAGTGGCCGACTTGTGGTTCTTCACGATAATAGCAATTTCTGAAACGTAGGGCGATTTCATCGGCTTTGCATTTGCATATAGATTAGGTTTCAATTCTGCTGAGCATCCCTGCATGTAGAGTGCTGGAGGCAAGGTGAGCATTTACGCTTTAGCATACATCATCGTTTTGTCGCTTGCATTGCTTTTCCGACTCTCTACCTCTGATTTTGATCACCTAGGTGCTTAAAAGAACTGACTCCCCGTTAGGTTCGTGCATTTCTTATTAAAAATCCAAAAAAAGTGATAACTAATAAAATTGGGACTGTTAATATTACTTGACCCTAAAAACCACCAAAAAGAAAAATTTGTCTTGGGGCGAGTAATCCCCTCATTGTCTTCGTTTTACTTGCTCGCGCACACACTAAGGATTAGTGCCCAAATCCCATTGAGCCCCTAAGTGTTTGTGTAACTTTTGGACTTCTCACCTAACTCTAAAACAAACAAGATAAAAAGACCGCTCTTGTGGTCTCTACCGAGTTGAGTAGGTGAATTGAGGGTTTGTCTTGTTTTCATTTTTGTCTGTGACTGTTGTGTGCATTCTAGATCGTCTCTGTGCATTTGCGCCTCTTCTCCACTTCTCTTGACTTGACCATCGTGCTCTCCCGATCATTGTCTTTTGTTTCCGAGATGGACCCCTGGAGCGTATTTTATCCGGACTTTGCGGATCCCTCGTTCACTCCAGCCGGTCCACCTCCTTTTTTCCAGGAGGACTTTGCTCCTGACTTTTGTACATATCCGCCTCAGCCACAGTATCAGGACTCGGATTTCTATCCACACCCACCTCCACCTCCGTATTTTCCACCTTCACATTCACCCGAGACTGATCTGTTGGAGTCACCTTTCATGAAATCCACCCTTGAGCACTTGACCCAGATGATGGATCATATGAGACAGAGGATTGACCACCTCACTAGCACAAATAAGAGCAACCATGATATTCCACCATTTGATGATATGGGTTCATTTGAGGATTTCCATGAGAGCTTGCAATCGCCAAAAATACAAAAAAATGAGAAAAATTTAAAAACACAAAAAGATTTTGGGAGACTGATGAATCCACGTTTCATCATCTTTATTCTATCATTTTGGCCTTAAAAACCCTAGTAAATGCGTGTAAATAGGCCTTATTCATGCATTTTAGCATTTATGTATATGTGTGTAAATATTGTATAAAATGCGGTTTTTAAAGCCAAAATTATAGAATAAAGAAAAGAAAAGAAAAAGAATAAAATATTGTAAATATTTTATGACCCGAAACCCCGAGACCTAGGCATCTTGATGAATAGGTCGACAAGGAATAAAGTAGGGGGAGATAAGGGCCAAAACACAGATAAAATACCTATACATTTTATTCATTCTTTATTTATTTTGGGACCTATTTTTGGTTCTACTTTTTATTCATCAAATAAAGAAACTTTGTAAATGAAAGTTGTAGATAAATTAATAAAGAAAAATACAAAATTGATTTCACAGAAAAATAATGTACAGATAAAAAGTTATGGTCTGAATAAAAATCCAGAATCCCAACTTCCCAGACCCGTATCTCACAAATAAAAACTCCAAATGCAGCGTACTCACCTTTAATTGTATATAGAAGAAAATAAGCTAATTAATGGCGGTGGTTTCGCAGTTGGCGGAGCTACGGTTTGAAAGTTGACTTTTGGACCCCTATTGTACCTTGTACATATTAAAATATTCAATTTATTATTTATTTATTATTTTTATAATTTTATATTTTTATAATGTTGTAAATAATACTTATAATAAGTATGTGCATTAAAATTAGAATAAAAACATAAATAAAATACAAAGAAAAATACTTGTATATATTCAATACATAGATACATACCTATACTTATACCAATACAAAATATACTTGTATTTAATTAAATATACAAAATAAATCAGAAAAATAAAATAAAAATATATTTGTGTAAATAAAAGTATTCTATAATTTTATAAAATACTAAATAAAAATAATAATATTAAAAATACCTAAATAAAAATAAAATACTTAAATATATAGATATAGATACCTATAGGGGTATAAATGCAAACTTGAAAAAATACACTTCCTAAAAATAAATAAAAATCACTATAAAATACTTTATAAAATAATAAACATTTTTTATTTTATAATCAAAAATTAATAAAATCGTTTACTATTTTTAAATGATTTTAGAATAAGTTTTTCCAGGCTTTTTCCTGGTTGGTCCACGTGGACCAACCAGGGGGGTTGGAAAGTTGACCCGCGGTCAACTCTCTGACCCCAGCCTGCTGTGTGTCAGAACAAGTTTTGGACCATCTTCTCCCTTTTTTCTAGGACGATCCGGTCCTCGTTTGACCTAGATCTCTTCTGGGATTTTTCTCCCCTATGATTGGTCATCCACGCCCACTTGTTATCTCGGGGAATGGATCAAAGGCGCACCCGTGATCGCGCCTCGAAGAGGGCTCCAGAGCCATGTTCTCAAATACCTCCCACTTCTTCCATTTCAACTTGAACCCTCTTGGACCAAGCCAACACCTTCCCCTGGCACGCTCCGGACTGGAGACGGTGACAGGGTCTCCTCCAGCTGCTTAGGAGGGGCGCGCGAGGCCAGGAGCGGCTCCACTCCACCATCTCCGGCCAACCTCGGCCGTGAGGTTCAATCTCCTTCGCCCCGGCAAGTCGAGGTCGTTTCCCACTGTTTCTCTTCGCCTTTTAAGTAGCTGTAGAGTTAGGTTTTATTTCATGCAATTATTTTGGTATTTAAATTGAGTTTGTAGCCCCCGATTCGCGTCAAACACATTGCCGGAGCCTCGAGCTCCGGCCACTATCTTCACCTCTCCGCACCTTTCTCTCTCGCTTATCACAAGTCTGGTTCCTTGCGTTTTTGGTGCTGCCATTTTCCCATTATTTTTTCGCAGGAATTGGAGAGCATTCATCCCAGCACCTCGGATCTTGCCCAAGGAACAGCCCCCAGGTCGCGCGCATCCGCCACGCCAACCCGACGGACCTGGGCTATTTTTGAAGGCTCCATCGTGCGCGGGGGAGTCCCAGGGGCATTTTGCGTCTTCCATCACCCCCTGGGGACGCCGCAAGTGAGGAGAGGAGCAAGTCGAGCTCCGCCCCGGCGGAGCTTATCTGCTGTTCTTCCAACCTCCCTCCGTGCCGTCGATCTGAGGACCGTTCTTCGTGAGCTACAGGAGCCGTTGATCGCGCACCCCCCCAGCCGTCGGATTCTCAAGGCCGTTCTAATCGTGACCGTAGGAAGGCAAGGGGTATCGCGCGATTCTCGCGCGACACGTGGATAAGTAAGCAGCGTGAGACCGCCCGATCCATGCGTTTGGGTGGGAATTTTGCAGCATAGCCCATCCAGTTTTGTTAATTAAATATTAGTTCTCAATCTTTTAACGGCTGTTGAATATTTGTGTATTATTTAGACATAAGCCCTCCGAACTTTTGCTTTTTGTGGACAGACCCTCACCAGGTCACGTGCTGCAAGCACGTGACTCGGTGAATTTTGCGAAAAGTCCCCCGCGGTTTTGAGCATTTCTTCTTGGTCCAGATATTTGTGTAGCATGTTGCATACCTTTTTGATAAATTGCATTTAGGCCCTTAACTTTGTTATATTTACATCAATGCCCCTGCAGTCTTGGTTTTTCTTTCTGTTACTTGTAATTTTTGCATGCGTCTACAAAACACCAAAAAATCCCCAAAAATCACTGTAGCTTCCTGTTGCATAGTAGTTTATTACCATATTTTTATTTTTCATAATCATTGCATTTTATTATTTATAAAAAATCAAAAATAGTCATTTTCAGCACTGTTTGCATCATATAATACCAAAAAAATATAAAAACACTCCAGAAAATTCCCAAAAAAATATATTTTGTTCCTTTTATTGTGCTTTACTTTCAGACCAAAAAATCATTAAAAAATACAAAACCAAACTCCTAAAAATTGCAAAACTCTAAAAACCTTCATAAAAATTTATAAAATCCATAAAAAATCCAAAAATAGTGTTTTCTTTTCCTAAATTTTATTGGTTTCATTATCTTTCACAGAAAATTAAGTTGGGAAATTTTTGCCACTGATTTCTATTTTATTTCTCCATTTTAAGTTTCAGCCTTGCTTTTTACCACTGCTTTCTTTATTTTGATAATTAAAAAATACCAAAAACATTCTAAAAATTACCCAAAAATCACAAAAACAGTAAAAAAGTATAAAAACACCAAAAAGACTTTATTTCCGCATTTTTGAGTATTTTTATCTATTTTTATAAATACTTTAGTTTCCCTTTTATTACATTGTCTCTATTTTCCAATATTGAAAAAAAAATATAAAAAAATATAAAATATAAAAAAAATACAAATCAGTAAATTAAAAATCAAAATACAAAAATATAAAATTAAAAATTAAATAAAAAAATATAAAATTAAAAACCCACAAAAAAAATAGCTTAATAGGCCTTTGATCACAACTCATACATTTTTGTACACTTGTGCCCCGTTCTACCTGTCTGCTCCCTGTGTTCGACCTCTACAATACTTGCACTATACACATCTTTGTTGTAGAGTTATAATAAATTTTAACTCCGCACATTTACTTTCATTGCTTGATTTATCTGTTGTGGGTTAATTGTTGTTTGAATTCGGATTTCGTTGGAGGTCAAATCAGCGACTGTTGATTCGCCTTGTGAGTCAACACGACCTCTGCGATTTCTCGGTTCAACAGAGACACATGATCGAGTCAGACTGTGAGGAGAGCGTCCACTTGCCAGACCATTTGACCACACAATCTCTCACATCCTGTCCCACCTTTGACCCCGAGGATGCTGCTGTACAGACTGCTCTTGGCATGCCTCGTGTATATGCTGATTCCGACTTCCTCCCTGGTATGGAGGAAGTCCAAAAATTCAAAAAAATATTGACTGAACCCGAAGTGGTGGCCACCATACATGAGATTATCCGTGCCCCACTTCAGCAGGCCATGACTGATTTATCTGCTCCTCTTCCCAAGAAGAGAAAGCGGAGGAGCAGATCTGAGCGTCATATTTTGACCATGGCCACTGCCCACGCCATCACACACCGTCCCATTCCTAAGAAGAGGAACACTGCCACACCTTTCATTAGCTGCATCATCTCTGACTTCACATGTGATCACACTCTCCTCGACGGCGGTGCTTCGATCAGTATCATACCCTTCTCGCTGGTACAGTCTCTTCACTTAGGGCCTCTCAAAAAGACCAGGATGATCGTACAGTTTGCTGATGGATCAATAAAGAGGCCGAAGGGTATCCTTGAAAACGCCATCATTTCGATTCAGGGCATGAGATACACTGTTGATTTTGTCGTCTTGCCCATGGAGACCTCCACTGGGGAGCACTCTCCAATCATCCTGGGACGACCATTCCTCGCCTCTGCGAGAGTCGTTATTGACTACGAATCATGAGAGATTCGCTTCCGTCCTGCTGACGAGGGCGAAGCAGTGATCACCGCACACACTGCTGACCAGAGACCCGCACCTGATGTGACTTCACCTATCTTGGTTGACCCCGAGGACTATGATCTATATGAGGATATCAGAGAGACCATCTTCATGACCGATGATGAGACCCGAGAATTCCTCTCCAAGGAGGAAAGCTCGGAAAGCATAGACCTTGGTGTTTCCGCTTCCTGTGATTGGCGATGTGTTGATGACATCCGCGGGATCTACACGATTGACACCATTGAGCGGAGGGCAGATTTAGAGACTATACAGGACGGACATGCTCTGACTACTTCCACTGATGAGTCCGCTCCTGTCCATGTAGATACTGATGAGACTAAGGCCGAATTTGATTTAGTTGCTTTTCTTCAGAAATTCGGGCCTTTTGATGAGAAAGATGATCCAGTTGAAATTATAGAGGACGACCAGAGTTCGACTACTTCCACCGATGAGTTCGTGCCTTTTGGTTTTGACCTGGATGACTCCTCGCAGGACGACTCTGAGTACACTACTTCCGATGAGGATGAGTTCGTCCCATTCCACTTTGATATCAGCGAGACTCCCAAGGCCGGACCTAGCCGCACTTCTTTCACTACACCGTCTGTGCCTTCACACCCTAGGGCCCCTGAGGACCTTCACTCTGTCGACCCTGATCGGCTTCCGTCCATTGTAGACCCCGATGTCGACCTGCATCACACCAGATCTATTCCTCAACGGTCCCGGAAGAAGGTTCGCTTTCAACCTTCTTGACCATATGTATATCCATCTCTGTTGTATATTCCCTTGTGTACCTCGGTTCTTTCTTCCGTATTGCTCGACCACCCATTCTCGTGTTTGCCTTGCTTAGGACGTACTTTGTCCGAAGTATAGGGGGGTGGACGAGCTGAGTGTTCCTTCTTCGTTCTGTGTCATCTCTCCTGTTGTTGTCTATACTTAGGGCTTCTTTTACCCTAAGTATAGGGGGGGTGATGTGTACATCCTCACGATCTTTTCATCCATCTTCTGCTTTCATTTTCATTTTCTTCTTTTCTTCTTTTCCTAGTCTATCTTCTTCATCTATCAAAAAGGTGCCACCCTTGTAGACAGTTTTCCATACTTAGGACGTACTTTGTCCTAAGTATACGGGGGCGTGCACCCCGAGTTCTGTCATTTTCATTTCGATCCTCTCCATTGTCTCCTCTTCTTGTCTATACTTAGGGATATTTTACCCTAAGTATATGGGGAGACAATCTGAGTACGATCTATTCATTCCCGCCCTTGACCCTCCCTGCGTTGTGTACAGTCTGCTATACTTAGGATTATTTGATCCTAAGTATAGGGGGGACGATCAACTTCTCATTCATTGATTCATTCATTCTTTAGACTTGCCTATACTTAGTACGAGTTATGTCTTCTCTTTTCTCTCTGATCTATGAGGACATAGCTCAAGCTAAGTATAGGGGGGTCGTATATACTACGTATATACTTTAGCCATAACTCGTACTTTCGTATTTTCTTAAAAATATGGCTAATAATTCTTTAAAAATTCATTTAAAATCCTTAATAAAAAGATGTGGTTATTCCTCAGATTCTTTTTGTATATACTGATTAATAAATCAGGTGAAAATGTTTTTTGCAAAATGTTTGAAAAATAGTTTGAAAATCTTTGTGAACATCTATTGAAAACTATTTTGAAAATATTTTGTTACATGTTTTCAACCTGTGTAAAAAGTGTGGTTTGTAAAATTTATTTTCTTTGTGTGAAATAAAATGTTTGAAAAATGATTTGCAAATGGTTTGAAAAATGGTTGCAAAAATATTTGAAAAACCTATATATACTGTTTTGAAAGCCTTTGCAAAATGATTTTCAAATGTGTGTACATGTTTGTAAAATGTTTGTGAAAATTATTTTGGACTATGGTTTTCAAAAATTGTGTGAAAAGCTTGTGTCAAATAAGTTTGAGGAATACATACATCACACTAAAAATCCACTATATATATAGGTATAAAACTGACCACTTACCCTTGTAAATTCTTGAAATCCACTTCTTGTATATATAAGAAGCACTCCCGTGTACATATTTTAACCTAGTTTGCAACCAAAATCTTTTGTTTTCAAAAATCCCAAAAACATTTGCAAAATGAAAATCCAAAAACATTTGAAAAATCTTTGTGAAAAATACAAAAATTGCATCTGCATACGCATGCATCATCTTTTCAAAAATCCATAAAAAAAAATTTTCAAAATCTTGAAAATTGCATCACAAAAATATTTTCTGCATAGCATTGCATGGCATGAGCATTTTTCGGATTGAGTTTGATCGATGAACAAGTCTAAGTAAAATCCGGAGATTGGAGCTTGATTGGACCTTAAAATCTACCTAATAATAGGAACCTTATAGGAACTGGGTTTGAAGTATTTCAGGTCTAGTTGACTTAATTCTTTGAGGATCACGGGACTTGGTTCAATGGATTCTTGACTGCCTAAGTAGAATATTTCGGAGCACACGCACGACTCTTGTTGATAATGACCTAACTTGGACACCTGCACCTTTCACATAGCTCTCCACGGATGAGGTGGTGAGGAGGCAGCTTCCTTTAGCTTGGGGTAGCATATGAGGGTAGTACTTCTAGGCGGAACCTCTCTTCTTCTTATAGTGAAGGAAGTGCACCTCAACTTGGTCTAGTGGTGATGAAGGCTAAAGACAGAAGCCATGGGTTGCAATAAAGCTTCAAAAGAGGGATAGTCTACTGGCTCAAGAGGAAAATTTCTTGTATATATGCTGCACCATGTAGATATGTTGTACAGATGCACTTAGAAAAAAAAAGAAAAAAAAAGAACTCCAAAAAAGTGGTGGGTCGGATTGAAAATTTAATAACCCCACCGGAGTGTATATAGTCCAATAAAGCAAAAGCTTATGGTATCCATGTCACATCTCATGAAGCTTGCAGCGGGAGACTTAGCTACACTGGTTGAGCTCCCAAAAGTCTATACTTCTTTCCCCTCTTCTTGAGCCGGTTGCACTTGAACTTAGAAGGGAATACCCCGCTTCTCGAGGAAAGAGTTGCTAGATCGAGGCATTAGAGTTACCAGGTTGGGGGAGGTTGTTTCTTTGTCACTTCTGAGGTAGGGAGCTACATATCACTTACACTGTACGAGTCAGACTCATAGTCGTAAGAGTTTGCGTATGAGTTGAAGTATTTCTGACTTGGCTATTGAGGAGACTTGGACAGAGTTTTGGGATTCTCAAGGACTGTTGGATTTCAAACTTGGTTCTCATTAAGGTTCCGACCGCACTAAAATTCCAAAGGTCCGACTTAAGCTCCAAACTTTGATTTTGCGAGGACAAGTTCGATAATTAAACTTAATTTAATTTTCTTCTTTTTCTTTTCTTTGTTTTTCTTTTTCTGCACTTATTGCATAAGTGTTTGCTAGGGACTAGCAAAGGTAAAGTATAGGGGGATGATGAAGCTACGTTTCATCATCTTTATTCTATCATTTTGGCCTTAAAAAACCTAGTAAATGCGTGTAAATAGATCTAATTTAGGCATTTTAGCATCCATGCATATGTGTGTAAATATTGTATAAAATGCGGCTTTTAGTGCCAAAATTATAGAATAAAGAAAAGAAAAGAAAAAGAATAAAATATTGTAAATATTTTATGACCCGAAACCCCGAGACCTAGGCATCTTGATGAATAGGTCGACAAGGAATAAAGTAGGGGGAGATAAGGTCAGAAATACAGATAAAATACCTATATCTTTTATTCATTCTTTATTAATTTTGGGACCTATTTTTGGTTCCACTTTTTATACATCAAATAAAGAAACTTTTTACATGAAAGTTGTAGATAATTTAATAAAGAAAAATACAAAATTGATTTCACAGAAAAATAATGTACAGATAAAAAGTTATGGTCTGAATAAAAATCCAGAATGCCAACTTCCCAGACCCGTATCTCACAAATAAAAACTCCAAATGCAGCGTACTCACCTTTAATTGTATATAGAAGAAAATAAGCTATTTAATGGCGGTGGTTTCGCATTTGGCGGAGCTACGGTTTGAAAGTTGACTTTTGGACCTTCATTGTATACTTGTATATATTAAAATATTCAATTTATTAATTATTTATTATTTTTATAATTTTATATTTTTATAATGTTGTGAATATTACTTGTAATAATTATGTGCATTAAAATTAGAATAAAAACATTAATAAAACTCAAATAAAAATACTTGTATACGAAAATACATAGATACATTACGTATACACATACCTATACATTATACCTTTATATTTTATTTAATATACAAAACATTTCATAAAAATAAAATAAAATTATATTTGTGTAGATAAAAGTATTTTATAATTTTATAAATTCATAAATAAAAATAATAATATTAAAAATACCTAAATAAAAATAGAATACTTAAATCTATAGATATATATACTATAAAGGGCATAAATGCAAACTTGTAAAAATATACCTCATAAAAATAATTAAAAATCGGAATAAAATACTATATAAAATAATAAACATTTTTTATTAAATAACCTAAAATTAATTTGATCATTTACTATTTTTAATTTAATTTACAAGGTATTTATTTAAGTTTTTGTCTTTTTGCGGATAACGTGGCCCAATCAGGCCACGCCATCCGTTGACCATGGGTCAACTCTGTGACCCAGGTCACATACCGCTGGATATGAGTGAGTAGCCATCTTCTCGGATTTTTCGCGGCCACGTCTTTCACTATTTGAGGATGATTTCTTCTGCAAAGTTGATCACCTATGATCCCTCTAGCTCGCCCTAGGATATTTTCGGGGAGAGCATCACTGCTCTTCCCGTTGCGCCTTGGTCTTCGAGCCTCCAGAGCCGTTCTTTCAAAAACCCCCTCCTTCCCTCCATTCGACTTCGAACCCTTCTTTGACCTAGCCGCCCCCTTCTCTCTTGCGTTCTGGACTGGAGGCCGTGACAGGGCCTCCTCCAACCAGCTAGGAGGGCCGTGCGTGGCCGGGAGGAGCTTCCATCCATCTCCGGCGGCTTACGCCGTCGCGAGGTACCCATCTCGAGCACCAAGCTTTTGAGGTATATTTTCCTTTTTTTTCTTGCATTTTATAACTCAGCTTTCCCTTAGGATTAGATAGACATCCGTTTTATTTCGTTTTGCACCCATCCAATCCGCCATCGCGTTGCCGGAGCTCTCGAGCTCCGGCCATCTCCACCACTTTCCGTCACCATCCACACACGTAACCACCCGGCCGAGACGACGTGCTCGAGCCCATTTTTTGCATCTCGCAGGTACTGGACCATGGAAGTTTAACCACCTTGGGGTGGCATCTCGCGCCGCCGGAGAGGGTAGCCGCTGCCCCGCCGCGCACCTGTGCTGAACAAAACGCGGGGGAGGGGGCCGAACTACAGTTGCCGTCCATCCCCCCCTCCCCTTTGATCACAGCCGTCCAAGGCCAAGAAAGCCTCCATCGTTCGATCTTCTTTCAACTTGGCCATCCGCGCGTCCACGTGGATTAGTGGGGGCTTTTGCATCTGCGCCCCCACGTTTTTGTGTAATTCTCAGAGAGCCTTTAAACTTTCATCTGCTAAGCTTAGTTTTTTATTGAATTTGCGAACTAGCCCCTGGCATTTTGTTTAACTACAGATTTGCCCCCGTCTGGGCGCGTGCAACGCACGCGCGTCTAGGCGATTTTGCAAGGGCACTCCTGCGACTTTAGCCATTTATATTCAGTCCTGTAATATTTTAATTCAGTTATATTTTTTGTGGACAAATTTCAATTGTGCCCTTGAGTTTCTTACAAATTATAAAAACGTCCCTGCCAGAACTTTACTTTTTGCATGCTTGCATGAATTAATTAGGGTATCATTTCAAGTCCAAAAATTCCACAAAAATAGGGTTAAGCTCCTGGACATTTGTGCTTCCACGCCATCAATTTAGTTTTTGATTTTACTTGATTTTCATATTTATTAAAAATCAAAAACTTGCTATTTGTGCACTGTCTAGCTTAGAAAATACCAAAAAAATAGTAAAACACCCCCCAAAATTCCCAAAAATTCACCTAGTGTCTATTTTATCCTATTTTAGTGTCAGTCCAAAAATCATTAAAAATTTCAAAAGAAAAACACTAAAAATTTAAAAACACTCAAAAAACTTCAAAAAAATATATAAAATCAAGGAAAACTCTAAAAAATACAAACTCAGGTTCTGTGTGTTCCTTATTTTATTCCTTTTATTCGAAAAATAGTGTGAAAAATTTTGGTTACTGGTTGCTATTTTTAAATCCCATTTTACTTACAGCCAGCACTTTTTCCACTGTTTTCCCTTATTTCAGCATTTTAAAATACCAAAAACACCTTGAAAAACCCCCAAAAATCACAAAAATAGTAAAAAAGTAGAAAAAGACCAAAAAGACTTTATTTGCTAATTTTTGAACATTTTTATCTATTTTTATAAATATCTCTTTCTCCCCTTTATTACATTGCTTATATATTCTATTATTGGAAAAAGAAAATATAAAAATATAAAATATAAAAAGAAAATACAAAATCAGTAAATTAAAAATCAAAATACAAAAATATAAAATTAACAATTAAATAAAAACATATAAAATTAAAAACCCACAAAAAATAGCATAATAGACTCTTGATCACATTCACACATCTTGAGCAATTTTTGCCCCGTTCTACCTGTCTGCTCCCTGTGTTCGACCTCTACACATACTTGCACTATACACATCTTGTTGTAGAGTTATAATAAATTTTAACTCCGCACATTTACTTTCATTGCTTGATATATTTGTCGTGGGTTAATTGTTGTTTTAATCCGGATTCTCGAGCGGTCACCGCATCGACTGTTGACTCGCCTTGTGAGTCAATACGACCGCTTGACTTTTTGGGTTAAACAATAGTCCCCTGGAAGAAGCCATGGTCCTGGAGGTGAGAGATCCACAGACGATAATGACTGCGACAAGGAAGCGAAATGAAGCTTTGGATGAAGAAGAAGAAGGCATATCTCTTGCTCTCTTCTACGCTGCGAACCAAGCCAAGATATGGTTTCCCTTTATAGACTGCTCCGATCATTGACTTGGTTAACACATGACTGGTTCCAATTTCTTCAATCTCACAGACTGTGTTCCCTCTAGCGCTAGCTAATCCTGTCTGAAATCAACTTCCATCCAAAAAAGTCCTCATTTTCTTGTTGGGTTTCTCTATCACAGTCCCCTTCTCCAACGCTCCATCTAAATGGGTAACTTACCTTATATTCTCTTTGAACTATTCAACTAAAAGGAAACGACTGTTCCAAACCAGAACTCCGTTCAACCGATTCAATCAGGAACCGGTCAAGGTCTTCTTGGTTTAGCCGGACTAGTTGCTTCTCTAGTAAATTAACTAAGGGCTAGACCACGGTCGGATCAGACAAACCAGTCTAGTGGCTACTTAAGCTTCTCAAATGAAGACTAAATTTTTAAAAAAATATCTTTAACCAATGTATTGACGAGTTGCCTTCGGAGTTTTGAACATCTCCATTGTATTTTATTAGTTGCTGTCAATACCTTTACTGTAAAAAAATTGATACAAGACAACGAATAATTTAATCTATGTTATAATATCATCTGTAGTTAAATATGTATGATAATGAATAAGTAATATCCGTTACTTGCTTCTTCATACCAATTGCGAGTCTTTTAGTGAGATTCAGAACTACAGATGCCTCAATTGCATTCTTCCGGCTTTAATCACTAATGTGAGGTTGTGATGTAATTAAACAACTAATGGAAGTTACATAGAAATTGATGGGAGACGGGCAACAAGCTGCGCCGCCAATCTCTTTTGAATGGCAAATCCAATCCTTCGAAATACAACATTCATAGACTTAGGAACCATAACATTGCTATGCATGATTTTTTGAATCTTCTTAAGGAGCTCCACTGCTTCACTTGGCAAGAACCCAAATGTATCAAAACCAAAGGGGATGAATACACGTTGATTGTCAATGCATGCCTTCTCATGCTTAGCCACTTTAGCTGAGATAGCTTTTTGTGCAGCGCATCCCGCAACAAAATCACTCTTTATCGGACTCACCAATGGAGAAACTCCAGTCAAATCAACACATGCATGCTTTCCTCTAACCCATCCAAATATCAAAATATCTGCCGGTCTAAGTGTCGATTTCCCCTCTTGTGGATCAGTTAAGAAATTCACCGGTGCTTCTTTTTTGAAGCAACACATGCATGTCTGAGTATATCAAAAAGAATATCTCTGACAAGATCATGTCTGTATTTAAAACCTGGAAGTTCGCGACAATAAACGGCATACTCCCCAAAAGCATCTAAGCAGGATTTGTGCCATACTAGACAAGCCTCATCTGGTGGGAAAAGAGGAATCACGAGGCGGTACTTGAGAATACTTCTTTAAATTTGTAACGATTATTTTATCCGTCGTTATATTTCTACTAATGCATCATATAACAATAGTTATCCATTGACGTTTTCTTATAATTATTATTAAATTTAGCAGCGACTTGTACAAATTTTAACGACAATTGATAAGTCATTGTTGCATGTTCATTGTTAATTATACAAAGAAAGGCTATGTTTTCAATTAATAATATTGTTGCTATATATTTAATATCAGAAGATATATGGCAAAAGATATTCAAATTATTTGTTGTCATAGTTTAATTTTCTTGTAGTGCATGATATACGAGTGAAAAAAATGTAGTTTACCACCTTTTTTATTTATATTACCTTTAATCATACATTAAACTATACCACAAATCAGTATTACAATACTTCACCCTAATAGTGGTAATTGGAAAATTAACAACTTAAAATCTTTGCCAAATATTCAACTTTTAGGTTGAGTGACCAATCAATGGTACCTTATATTTACAATATATACCACAAACTTAGTCGTTTGCATTAATTAAAAATGACTCTCCGATGTAAGAATATCCATATATGATAAAACCTTTTGGTGGAAAAAACTCAATTTTTTGAGTAATTGCCTTTTATTTTGGACACCAAAAAATTCCCTTGTACTTCCAAATACTTATGTTTGGACCTCAGATATTATACTATTTTTTTTTGAAGAAAATGGACTTCATACCTTATGATAAATTACTTTAAGAAAAGATGTCATATCAAGATTTTATTACTTATTATATCTCTATATACATGATCCTTATCTCTCAAATATGCTATAAAAAATAAGGAATAAATCTCACTTGTCCCTTTGATCGACAATGACCAGCTCAAGTTTGAACCGATGACCAACCAATTCAATGTCTTGCCTGGTCTTCTTAACCATGCTTTGGATCATCCTTTCTCCTGTAGATTTATACAACTACATATCACGAATCTGTCAAAATTAAATTGTATTTTTTTAATTACATCATAACCTCTTTCCACTAATTAACACTATAAAATATTTTTTTAATTACATCATTGTCTCAGAAACTTTTCCTCCTCCCCTTTCGGAAACAGTGCAATTAACAATCCAATAGCCACTGATGATCTCACTTTGTCTCACAACTAAAAACCATCCAAATTTTCTGGCATAATATATCATTCATTTCAAGTAGATAAAAAGGCTTTGATTAGTTAAGACACTCGTGTTGATTATGGAATGATTATGCATCCAAAAAAACAGAATTAAGCATAAGAAAAGCAACGTATAGAGTTAGAATATAACATAATTAAGCATCTGCATTCAGTTCTCGATGAGCACATAAGTAGAACATAGCAACCTAATAAAACACTAATGTAGCAGTTGCACGAGAATTCTCTCACACGATAGACAGATCTGGACGATAAGTGATTCGTCTTTCTTCTTCCTGTTCCTGTCTTAGAAGCTTCTGATACTAAGATTCAAATATTAAGATGAAAAAGAACTTTGAATCGAGAGTCGAGGCATATAGGTTGGAAGGGAGATGAAACCTAGCATGCATCCTTGATTATCGCAAATGAAAATCTACACTGTCAGGTTTACGAGCAAATTGAGATGGAGGAGGATCAAATAGGTTTGAATTTAATCTCCATCAGAGTATAACTAGGAGCTAATATGTCTTCTTCTTTAGGTAGTTTCATCCAGTTATCCATTTTCTCAGCAGGTTGCTTGGGATCAGGGATCCTACAGTTGTGGTTTAGTATACCTGTCTGGTTTGATACTCTCACCTATCTGATATTCACCTTAAGCTTCTATAATTTCATCTTCAAATTGTGGAGTTTTCATATGTGCTTTCCCCATGCTTCCTTTACTATTTACTGTATAAAACATAGTGTAGAATAGATTTATACGAGGTAGTACTCTATGTAAATACAGGATAATATGTTCGTTTGAACCCATTTGGGACTTGATTCTTGGACTGCGCCAGTGGGGCCTTAATATTTGCCCTGTGCATTTCTTTTGCCTGAGGGCCTGTTCGTTTGGAGAATAGGCTCCGGAATAAGGGGCCTATTCTCCTTCTGACACGGTTTCCCGTGGTACGATTATTCCTCCTCATTTTATCTTATTTCACTCTTATTCCTATATTTATCTCACCTTACCTACCTTTATTTCACCTTATTCTCCTTATTCCTATCCTCCAGCCGAAAGAGAATAGATCATTATTCTCCTTATTCCCGAACCGAACGGGCCCAGGAACCTTTTTGGGCCTGCTCATTTTAGAGCTTGCCTTTT
>JAZKJV010002474.1:0-75000 GCA_037367405.1 Ottelia alismoides | reverse complement strand
CTTTTGGATCTATTGAACAAGCATACCAGTTATATGAGTCTTATGCTACTATTGTTGGATTTAATGTTAGAAAGAGTAGTACTCGTCACGGTGTTAACAGAGTAACAAAGGAAAAGATGGTTATTTTTAAGAAATTTGTTTGCTGGAAACAAGGTTTCTCGACTCTTAAGAGCAATCGGAAAGTACGTATTTCAGTAGATAGCGATTACAGTGATGATATTGAATTTTATCATGAAGAACGTAGAGTTGGTTTAGTTAGAACTGGATGCAATGCAATGCTTGCTATTCGTCATAGGCGTGAAGAAGGTGACTGGATTGTTGTTAAATTCAGTGAAGATCATAACCACAACCTTGTAACGCCCTCTAAACGACGTTATTTGAGACCGAATAGAAGGTTTTCAAGGGCTACGAAGTTGCTTGTGAAATCAATGACTGATATTAATATTTCTACATCCAAGCAATCAGCTTTCATCGACAATGGTTTTATCACTAATAGTCAAGCTGGTGGTATTGTTCGTGATATATACAATCTAAATAGAACTGAAAAGAAAAACAAAGATGGTTTGGATGCTCATCTGCTACTTGAACATTTACGCAATTGTCAAAGGAAGACTCCTGAGTTCTTCTATTCCTATAAAACAGATGAGGAAAACAGGCTTACTCATTGCATCTGGATTGATTCAGAGTCTATTGCTGACTACAAACTTTTTGGCGATGCAATTACGTTTGACACCACCTACAGGACTAACGAATACAAGCTCGTATTCGGATCTTTTTGTGGTGTCAATCATCATAACAGGACCATATTTTTTGGAAATGCATTTTTACATAGAGAAAATACCGAATCTTTTGTTTGGTTATTTGACAAATTCATCGAGGCAATGGGAAAACACCCTATATCTATTGTTACTGATGAAGACCCTGCTATACACGCTGCTATTCTAGTATCCTTTCCAAATACTATTCACAAGTTATGTGCCTGGCACATAATGTCCAAGTTGAAGACAAAGCTTGGTCGTATACAGGATTTAGATAAAGCATTAAAAATTTTTTCTGACCTTGTTTGGCGTACTCATTTTATTGAGCTTTTTGAAAATGGATGGATAGATGCAATTGATCAATTTGGTTTAGCAGAGAATGGATGGTTGGCCGAAAAGTTCAGCATAAGACATAAGTGGCTTGATATATACATGAGGGATAAATTTTTTGCAGGAATGCGGAGCACCCAACGCAGCGAGAGTATGAATGCTTTTCTCCAAAGCCACATAACTAAGCAAAATTCACTACTTGAATTCATCTTCAGATTTCAGACATCACTTCAGAGGCTTAGAGAACGCGACAACGACTTGGATAATGATTCAGATCAGAAGAGACCAATTACGGACACCACATGGAAGATGGAAGATCAATTATGGCAGGTATATACAAAGACTATGTTCTATGTCGTTCGTAAGCAGCTAAAGAAAGGTATTGAGATGAATGTTGTAATATCTGAGAGCTCCAGCTGCAGAATAATATATAATGTCAACAAGATTGGTCGATCTGAAAAAAGCAGGGAGGTTTCATTTTATACAGACTCAAATCTATTTGTTTGTTCTTGTGGCAAGATGGAATACGAAGGTATACCTTGTCGACACTTGTTTGCTGTTTTTAAGACAAGAAATTTTGAGAATCTGGACAGTGGATACATATTAGAAAGATGGACAAAGAGTGTTAAGAAATCTGGAAATTATCCACTCTACAATCGCAATGTTCAAATTGAAAGGGCTGGTGAGTTGAATAGATTATGCTCCAATGTTGTTGCTTTATCAGTTGATGATTCTTCTTCATTTGAACTTACTCAAAAGAAACTTAAAAGTCTTATTTCACAGCTGATGACCGGCCAAATGACAGAGGTAAAGGTACAGAAAATTAGGTCGTTGCGACCTCAGTCACTCAACTAAGTCAATCAAGAAAAAATCAACCACTCACAGAGATAAAATCAAGCAAGCACAAAATAGAGCGGTCTAGCTATAGGATTAACCTGGTATAGCTCCCAGGGTCGAACACAAGGAGCACAGATTGGCTAAATAGCCTACGATGTAGTCAGAAATCCGAGGGAATATTTTTTAGTGGTTTTTATTTGTTTTTATATTTTTTTTAGATTTTTTAAATGATGAGAAAATTAAAGAAGGTAAATACAAGGGAACTTCTACAATTTATTACACACACCAAAAATGATGCAAAAATTCCAGAAAATTGATTTTTAGGTTTTTTAAGTTTTTTACTGTTTTTGGTGAATTTTTGGAATTTTTCTAATGGGTAAATTATTTATTAAAAATCAAACAATGCGAAAAACAAAGGGGACTGTCCAGCAAGGCTTAAGACCCAAAAATAAAATACTCTTGGATCTCAAAAAGCCCTAAAGGTAATTTTCCTATAATCTAGAAAGAATAAGGAAAATTTAGGCACCCTAATTATTGTTTTTGGATTTTTAATTTATTTATTATAATTTTTATGAGTTTTTAGGGGTTTTTCAATTTTTAGGGTTTTTAAGTGATGAAAAGTAGCCAAAATTGGCTAGAAAATCAAACAACAAGTAAACTACAGTATCTAATTTTTTTAGAATTTTTGGTGGAGTTTTTATAATTTTTTAGTATTTTTAAAGTCAAACAGTGGCAAAAATAGGGGTTTTTGAATTTTTAAAAATAATAAATGAAATCAAAAATGTCCTCCAAAATCATAGAAATTCCTACACCATGGCAGGAGCCATGTGTCAAAATCTCATTGGATTTGGAGGTCGTTTGATATTTTATTCAAAAATAAAGGTGGGGCACTGTGCACAGGGACCTAAGTGCAAATACCCAAAAGTTCTGGGGTCCTGGTGCAAAATACCCAAGAAGTCACGTGCCAAGCACGTGCCTGGGGCACTCAAGGACCTAAATGTAATAAAAATAAGTTCCAAGGACCTATTGATAACTCGTATCAAAAGTCCAGGGGTTTATATGCAAATATCCCAAAATAAAACGCACATGCGAATATAAAGTGTTCACAGGGGTATATATGCAAATAAACAAAACATTTTATTCAATGAATAACATCCAGAACTACAGGGCATATATTGCAAATAACCCAGAATAACACGTGACGACGCACGTGGCTCACAACAGGCGGGGGTATAAGTGCAAATAAAATAAGTACGAGGTCCTTAGTGCAAATATCCCAGAAAATAAATAACTGACTCGACAACTTACAGGACTAAAAATGAAACTACAAACTACGAGGGGGGCCTACGATATTTACCCCTTTATTAATGAAGCGTTGGATGCGCGCCACGTGTAGATCGAACGGCTGCGGCTGGTGGGCGCTCCAGATCACTCCTCCTCTGATCGGACGGTACTGGTAGCTCCAAGGATGGACGGCCAAGATCTGAACTGGAGCGAGGAGATGCAATCAACGGCGGCTGGAGGTCCTGGAAGAACAGATCCCCGGCGAACTTCGCCGGGCTCGTGCGTGCGCTAGGATCCTCCGGTGAGCCCTCTGAAGGTCGGAAAAGATCCGCGGTGAAGCTCCGTGGCGGGTGGTAGTCTCCGATGACCTAGCCGAGCTCTGAAGAGCTCCGGCGAAGTCGGCGGAGATGAAGCTCCTGGCTGGATGGCGAAGGGCTTCAGACACCCTCGATTCGACCTGAAAAGTAAACCAGAAGACTCACGGGTCGAGGGCAAATTGCCTCGACCCGGTTAGGTGGCGTGAAGGTGATCGGTGCGGTGAGATGGCGAGCTCCGGCGAAGGTGGTCGGCGGGGGAGCTCGATTCCCAGATCCGGTGCGATCTGGGTTGAGTGAAAGGGCGTAGAAGGTGCGTGGGGAGATGGCGGAGATGACAAGGTGCTCCGATGATCGAAAGGGTACTCGGGATAGTCGGAATCAGAGAAGCACGTCGGAGATGCGATTTGGGCGAAATCGGAAATTGGGAGAAATGGAAGAGCTAATCGACTACCTGATGGCTGCAGTAGACTGTGCTGGAGCGTGGCTAACTCCGGGTCGTAGCTTCGAAGGGCGTCAAGGCCTGAAGCTCGATGCTCAACGCCGGCGGCGGAGCAAGGACGGCGAGAATCGCCGGATCAATGGATTCGCCTCCTCGCCTCACTGCAACAAGGGCAGACGCTTGCTGTCACTCTCGCGAAGCCTATGGAGGTCACTGGGAAGGAGGAGAAGGGCCAAAGATGGGGCGCGGAGGCGGCGGAGGTCTGGATATAAATGGTGACAGGGGCGTTTAGGGTTGAGGGACGACGGCTAAGGAAGGCGTTGATTTCATGGCGAAGGATCCGGCGAGGGAGAGGGATGAACGGCGAAGAATCCGGGCATGGGATATGCATGGGAGACAGCCTGGAGACGCGTGGGAAAATCGGAGAAGGCGGGGCGGCGCGCGTCTTCCAGAAAAGGAAGGAGTCCGCGGGGGAGTTGACCGGGGTCAACAATCCCCCGTGGACCAATCAGGAGCGGCCACGTGGATGTAATTTTTGTTTATTTATTTTAAGGCAGAAATAGGCCGAATTAAAGAAAACTCAAAACATGAAATATTTTTCTTTTATTTTTTTCTATTTTTTGGTGATTTTTAATTAATTTTTGGAAATAAAAATAGGGTAGCTATATATATAGGTATATGTACACTACATGGATTTTTATTTTTGATTTTTTATTTGTTATTTTTATGTATTTTTATGCTCATTTTGTATTTTATTTATTTACACCATAAAATATGGAATAAAAGAATATTTTTATTTTATTTTTATTATATATATAAGGGTGAAATAAATAGATATATACATTTATATACATGGTATTTATACAATGTATTTTGGTATTTTTCATTTTGTAATTTTTATTTGATTTTTGTTTTGTTTCTTGTTATTTATTTTATTTACAAAATGTAACATAGACTATTTACAAAAAGTTTTGAAAATAATTTTATTTATTTATAGGGTTAAATAAATACATGGGTGATGGTCTATGCACATGGTGAAGGTATATTTTTGAATTTTTGATTTTTTTTATTTGTATTTTGTTTTTAATAAGATATATACAAATACTTACAACATATTTTTGGGTGAGGAAAATATAATTTATTGTATTTACAGAAGTATATACACATGAGCTCCTATCTCCCTCTACTTTGGCTTTTATGCGGTCAGGCCCATGCTGAGCCCTCCCTTGGGTTAGGTTGCTCAATATTTATTCTAAATATTTCCCTCTTTTTCTTTTTGCTCTTTATTCTTTTTATTTTTGCACAAAAACATGCTAATTATAGGTTTTTACACAATGCATGCTTTTGGTAATTATTTGTATTTACACATATCTACATGTATTTGCAAAGGTTTTTGTAGCTAAAATAATAGAATAAAGAGTGATGAATGGGTATTCATCAACAGCTACAAAATATTAGCTTATCACAACCAAATAATTTAAATGATAACAACTCTAGCCAGATAAATTCTAGTGCCAATGCTCCAATTATACGTGAACCCAACACTGCGAGAACGAAAGGAAGTGGTCGTGGTGGAAGATCTAAGGGCAGTGGTAATCGGCAAAGGCCAACAAATGAACTCAGGAGAAACAAAGGGAGGCAATGCAAATCATGTGGCAAGTTCAATGTTGGTCACGACTCTCGCAACTGTCCTTCAAACAAGTTGCAAACTTCTAACAGGTGATTATTTATATGTTTCAATTAGTTATTATTTAGTTAATATAATCTTCATTAATAAGCTCATTTATATGTTTAATGATATTCTTCTCAGTGATTCATCAATGAGCTCCGGAGACACTGATTCCTAACATTATATTTGTAGTCTATTGGTTTTTGAAAGGAATCTAATAAGGTACTTTGTATTATATATTATTTTATCATTTCATTTAAATTTTCAAAAGTATACTTGGTCAGATTTGATGTTATTCTCATAGAATTGTTTTTGTTTTTTTTTCAGGAATTGCTTAAAATTCTCAAGAGGCTTCATAAATTCCATGAAGATACTGTTATCAGCAAACTGCAACTATATTCAGCTACAATGAGCAAACATAGATTGTTTTTATAGGACATTTACAATGTTTACAATGAAAACAATGTATTCAAATTTTGAACTTTTACTGTATAAAACAGTGTTTAGTTTTTAATGTTTGTTTTCTTCGCATTCAACTGTTTTCTATATATTCTGTTCATCTGTTTGTTTTTCCAATCAATGTATATCATGGCTGAAAGTTTAGTGTATTGGTTTTTTGACAGGAATCTAATAAGGTACTTTGTATTCAAATTTCGAATCAAATTCTGTACATGTGCTTGTTTTTCCAATTCTGTACATGTACTTTGTATTCAACAGCACCTCTTCGTCTGAAATTATTTTGTCCTTCTAATTATTTACATTTAAAAAAGAATAACATTTAGATCTATGGTTATTTTAAAAAGGTTATATTTCACAATGATATAACATTACTGTATGAATCATTTCAACATTCATATATAACTTATATATTGCACAATGATATATAACTTATTGGATGAAAGTACTATCAACAGGATGTTTTATGTCTCAGCAATTAAAGGAGGTTTATACGATCACATACAAGAGAGAACATAGAGGTAGTGACAAACAGAGCAAGTCAAGACCACGGAATAGGCAAAAAAAAATGAACGGGGTGAATTTAAAATTTTAAATATCATGAGCTTTCCTTCAGTCGCAGACATTGTCAGAAGAACCACCACTTCATCACTTCATCAGAATACACCCATAAATTAGTCATAACAGCTCATCATAATCAAATTAAAAAAGGCTACAAATGAAGACTAACTAGTTCTTGGAGATATTCAATAAGTTCTACATGCTAACTTTTGAATCAAAAATATATAGAGTAACATTGTTTCTATCCATTGTCCAACTACTGATAACACATAGATAATGTATCATAAAAAACTAAGTTAAGGTGCTGCATCATTTGAAACTGGAATTTTCCACCCTGCTAGTTCGCAACAGCTGGCAAGCAATTTCTGCTCTGAATCGCGGGATGTCGTCGTAACTGAAGTTTAGTGCTTTTCCTTCGCATAAGTACTCGACCATCTTCATGACATAGACTCCACAGTCCAAGCTTTGTGGTGGTTGCTGAGGGCAGTCTTCAACAAATATTAGACCCCAATTGAAAACGCTATCTCCCAAGTGTGTTGTGCTGAAGTATTCTTTGATCCATCCCATCTGAAATTAAGATTGTAGTTAGATAAGTAAAATAATAGAATGATATAATATAAATTTAAGATCTATTTAAATTTTCAATACCCATTTGTAAAGATCCTTCTTGTGGAATTTGTTGCCTTTCATTGAGTTGTAAGAGTAAAAATTCATTGTTTCCAAATCTGTAACAAGCAAGTGCCAATGATTCCTTGTATGAATGACCGTGAATACTTTTGATAAGCCAATAAGATCATCAGGATCATCATATAATTTCTCCAAGTTGTTGAACTCTTCCTCTGTTCCAGCTTCAACATTGTTGATGAAGAATTGCTGTGCATTTTTAGATGTAATATGTTAGTTTGCATCATATTTGTTTATACCTTTATATATTAATTTTTTCACTGACTTACCATTTTGTAAATCGAAGTGAATATGAATGGAATTATGCCTTCGTCCTTACGGTGATTATGACAAACAATTTCCATATACATCTCGATTATCTACAAAGGTTCAGACATTTGTTTAAATATTTGTCTTAGTCATAATTACAGTTGTTCATTATATCATTATTTGTAATAGAGAACAGCTATAAACATATCGAGTCTTCAATCATTTTCTCGTACAAGAAGTTATGTATTTCTCTCCCTTTGCAGTAACTCTTGTACGGCGAATGATAAGTTGCATTTAACCTGCAATTATATAGTTAACCAATAGTTTATTAACATATAATAATCATTGAAGCAGTAGTAAGATAAAAAAAGAATTGTACTTGTCAGCTGGATCTCTCAGGAAACTCTGAATTATTTCCCTCTCTTCAGATGTTATGAATTCATATCCTATGAAATCTGTCGGAGCGTCGCAAAGGTACTGCACAGAAAAAATTTTAACGTTATATAAATATATTATATAGTTTCTTAGTTAATTTCTTACCTCTGATTCCAAGTCAGCATGATCATGAAGTTCTGACGTCTTTGATGCATTCTTTGATGACTTCTTTGTTGATTTAGTCTTCAGATCATTGTTCTTAAATTGATCCTTGTTTGCATTTTCTGTTCTTGTTCTCGTTGCCTCTCTCCTTTCCTTGACTCTTTTTGCTAGAGAGCTTGGATTTACTTGTGTCTTTTCCCTCTTCCTTTTGGTTGGTGTTTCACTAATCAGTGAACATGATGTTTTCCTTTCTTCATTAAACTCAAGGTCAAATGAAGGTATATCCATTGCATTCTCAACATCATTGTTCGGCAACTCTTCGTGAACCATCTCGAATATTTCCTCAACCATTTTATTAGTTCCAGTTTTTTCCTCATCTCCATCTTTTCCTTCAAAAGATATGTCAGCTTGTTCTTTTTCAAGCATATCTTTCTCTGTGTTTTTTTCAAAAGTATCCTTATCATCCCTACCTTGTTGATAACATGTCTCAATCATGCTTCCAGTAACTGTAATGCTTGAAACATGCTTTTCAACATTTTCTACCAACGGTTCACTAAGTGCTGATTCTACATGATTCACCAACTTCATGATTTCTTCTTTAAGCTCTTTATTTTCCATCTTCAAATTCATGATCTCAGTCTCATACCGAACAATCATACCGTCATTGTCTGTGTTTTTTGAATCCCCTCTAAGATGCACAATCAGATTTCTTAACTCTGTTACTTCTATTTTCAAAGATTCACACTGACAGCATTTTTTTGTTGAAATTTTCTTTTCATTCTCAGTTTCTTTACCATCATCACTCACTATTGCATGAAACACACCCTTCTTGAAACGTCCTCTCTTCAGTGGACCATCTAATGGAACTGGGATGACCTCTTCAATTATTATTTCTGGTCTCCTCACAGAAAAGCCACTTAAGAGGAACTTCTCATAAGGGAAGACATACTCATCAGGTGCTATCTTCACTATCTCATTCTTTGTTGGATGAATGTTGGGCAAGATCTGGTTTAAATCAATAAAGTTCAGTTTATTAACAGTTCATTAAACAATTCATTCTAAAGCATTGCATAGTATCTACATATCAATTCATTTATTAGAAATTTTAATTTATCTCTTTACGATAGGACCTAATAATTTTATGTAATATAAATACCTGGTCATTGCCTAATGAAACCAATCTCCTTGACAGCCCTTTTATTGTTCCACTCCACTTCCTAATTCTTGGTCTCAAATCGCGACTCACAACTAGCTCTTTGCAACAGTATTCAAGCATCCACACCTGAAAATAATTCAATCTTAGAACAATATTTAATAAAATCTTTTATAACGTAAATCTAAGAAATAGCTTACGTATAAACAAGCTACGCATCCTGTAAGATAGCCCAGTGTTATGCGTGCTGCTCCATTTCTTCGCTGTTGAATCCTATGAAAGACATCGTCCATATTTGACAATATCATCCTAGCAACAGCATCTGACCAGTTGAAGTATCTTGTGTCCTCTAATGACTCAACATAGTGAAGCAATTCCTTTGGAAAAGAATAGGCACAATCTGGAAAAAGGAACGTTGCAAACATGAACAAAATCAAACATGCAACATATATGGTCACAGAGTTATCATCATCCCGATCATAGTACTCAATCAACACGTGAATCAGCTTCCTCCTGTTGAAAACCATGCCATTGTCAAATAGCTCAGTTGATATCAAACTTTTCCAAGGCATATGCTTCCCCCTAAATGTAACTGGAAATCCTGTACTTGGTAAACCAAGTATGATACCAACATCATCGTCGCTGAATGTCACAACCTTATTTCCAAATCGGAAATCCCTCCCTCCTTGGTATTTCTCCACCAGCCATTGTAAATTTTTCCGCTCTATATCAATATTCCCTATGTTGATAAGTCTGGAAAAAGCCGTCTTTGATATAAGAGATTGTTGTTTTGGAGTAGGTCTGTGCCCATCTATGTAATGGACGAAATGTTCTATGAAACATCTATGTTGCACGTAGCCTTTGCCTGAATTAAAAGTTTATATTCAAATATGTATTATAACAAATATATGATTCAAATTCAAAATAAATATTATAGAATTTAATCCATACTTCCGTATTTCTGAAACATCTCTTCTTCTCTACACTGTTCGGAGTCTTGTGTGGTTTTCATATTCAATTCATCTCGTGTGTGATTCATCTCTGAAATTTAATTTTAACAGTAACAAGTTTCAATTATTTAAAATAAAAAAGATCAACGGGAAATCGAATAAATCTAATGTTTATGTTCTTTAAGTACCTCTCTGTTTCTTCAAAGAATGATCATGCACATTTTTTCCTTCAGGTGATCTAGTGGATATAGGTAACTCAGCATTTGATCCAATGTCAAAATCCTCATAGTCGGATTCAGACGAAGATATCTCAAACCTGCATCAAAACGATTAATATTTTATTCTTAACTTACTTATAATTTTATCTAAAGTTATATGTTGTATGTATTTACATTTATCATGCATTATTCTCTAACAATCATTCTTAACGCTTCCCAGAAATTAATAATCAAAATTTTTCCATCATAATATTCCAATTTATCAAATTTTTACTGTTTCAACGTAATGAAAGACAACAGAAAGATATTACTTTGCTCATTATTTTGGTAAAATCAACTTATAGATGACCTTATAATGAGATATCCATGTAAACTTATATAATACCTTCATAAATCATGTTTCCCCCAAATATTTTATTTCGAAATCATACTGAAACCCTAAAAAATAAAAAATCTAATGTACTGTCCAAAGTTTAAATCATTACCTTCTCCGCATCATCCTCCTACCAGCAATGCGAGAGGCGGAATCCTTCCCCTCTTGACTCACCGCCGCAGTCGTATCCTTCCTTCTGCTCATCCTCTTTCGTCTGATTCGCTCGACAGACCTAATCGATGTTTGCCCTCCTCCAGCCACAACCGTCTCTCTTTTTTTTGGGCGGAAATGTCGGAGCAGAATGAGAGCTCCCTTTACGGAAGTAATTTATTGCTTTCCATGTTTTTATTATAATAATAATCAGCCGTCGATACATTATATTAATTAGCTAACCAATGCTTTCCATTTTAAGATGGATTTGAATTTTATATATGTAAAGTCGGAACATGTAATAGGAATTGTAATTTACAATGTAAGAAATTTTTGTAATTATCTATAAGATATTTCAAAACATCTTCACATATTCGTAAAATTCGAACGACATTTATTAAAAAATAATGAGAATTTAATAATTAATAAGAAATTAAATTCAAAATTTTATATTTTTATTATTATTTTGAAAAAGCATAGCATACTTTGTTGAGGCCATCATCTTTTTAATAAATACTATTAAATTTTAAATTTAAGTAGTATATGTTATTTCGTTTCATATCATAGTTTTTGTATTATTATACGTAATAATTTCAAATTATTATCACGTTTTTTAAATTATCAACCAACCTTTTAATATTCTGTTAATAAATTTTATCATCTAAAACATATTTTCATTATTAAGAAAAGCAAATTGGTCGTATTAAAACATCGTTTTCATTAGGATTGGAATTTTTATTTAACTAATTCTCATGCTTGCTTTTAAATCCAACAAAATATGCTCAACTTCTTTTAAATTTAGTTGCTTCATTTCAAAAAAGTATCGTAAAATATCAATTTGTTAAAGTGTTATTCAAATAACAATCTCTAAAAAAATATTTTTTTTAATGTTGTTGACAATCAATATATAAATTAGAGCTTCTTGCGTCTATTTTTAATAAATTAGTTATCCCTATTTTGTAGATACGCCCTTTTCCCTCACTGACGCCTTTTTAAAAAACAAAATGTTAACAAAAGTTTGTAATTATAATGGTTTTATTTCAAAAAAAGCTCATACAATAGCAACTTGTTAAAGTATTATTCAATAAACTACATCAAAAAAGTAATATTTTTGAACTATTTTGAAAGTTGTTATATACATTAGCAGTCCTGGCGTCTATTATTAAGAAAGTAGTTTTGCCTAATTTGTACTTCCGGCTTTTTCTCTACTGTCCCATTAAAATCGCACGTTTGTTTTCTCTATATATAGAAATGTTATTTCGTCAAAACCATTTCATATAACGATAGTGGTATTGATCCGGACCTTCCGATCTTAATCCAACCGTAGTTATTGATGGCTCTCTATAATCACTATGAGACCCCACCTCATTTGAAGGGGTCCCTATATATATATATATATATATATATATATATATATATATATATATATATATATATATATATATATATATATATATATATATATATATATATAGGGTCATATGTGGGGCTGCCCCCGTCTTATTTGGGCAAAATTTTTTATTTTTTTTGAAAAATAATACCATTTACATTCATCTCTATATCCCTCCTATATACCATTCGAATTTCGTCAGAAACAGAGACTCCTACGGCCTCCATCCGGACAGTAATTTTTTAACGGTAACAGGATTTTTTTAAATCGATACCATCAAGATGGAGGCCGTAGGAGTCTCTGTTTCTGACGAAATTCGAATGACATGTAGGAGGGATATATGGATGAATATACATGGTTTTATTTTTCAAAAAAAATAAAAAAATGCCGAAAAATGGGGCGGGGGCAGCCCCATTTTTTCCACACACACACACACACACACACACACACACACACACACACACACACACACACACACACACACACACACACACACACACACACACATATATACATATATAGGGAAAAAAGAAGCTGCATCCGGTGGTGCAGCCAACTAGGTGCACCCATTTTTCTCCTTGGTTTTTTATTTTTTTTGAAGGAAACTTATGGGGGATTTACTTAGTTTATTGTGTGGAATATGTGTTTCAAATTTCATGCAAAACAAACACTCCTATCATGCCCATCTAGATATGGTCAATTTCAATAATTCTGAAACCGTTAAAATGTTATAGCCTTGATGGAGATGATAGAAATGTCGAATTTAGTTGAAATTTGTATGATATCATGGTGATATATAGTGATTGAAAATTCCCTAGGTTTCATTTCAAAAACATCAAACATAAATGAAAAAATGCCTGGGTGCAGCTAAGTTAGGTGCACCCCTGGGTGCAGCTTCCTCAATCCCATACATACATACATACATACATACATACATACATACATACATACATAGATATATACATAGATATATATATACATATATATACATACATATATACATACATACATACATACATATATATATATATATATATATATATATATATATATATATATATATATGGGTCATATGTGGCTGCCCCCTAGGGGCAGCCAACATGGCTGCCCTCGCCTTATTTGGGCAAATTTTTTTATTTTTTTTGAAAAATAACACCATGTACATTCATCCCTATATCCCTCATATATACCATTCGAATTTCGTCAGAAACAGAGACTCCTACGACCTCCATCCGGACAGTAATTTTTTAAAGGTAACAGGATTTTTTTAAATCGATACCATCGAGATGGAGGCCGTAGGAGTCTCTGTTTCTGACGAAATTCGAATGGCATATAGGAGGGATATATGGATGAATATACATGGTTTTATTTTTCAAAAAAAATAAAAAAACGCCGAAAAATGGGGCGGGGGCAGCCCCATTTTATATATATATATATATATATATATATATATATATATATATATAGGAAAAACTTGAATTGAGGTGGCGCCTCATTTCAATCACTGTGCGACAGATAATCTTACCCGTCCGATTACCATCGACGGTTATAGTTAAAACCACCTTTGGAGAGTCGATACCACTACGACTCTATTAATGATGTTCTATTTATAGAAAATTATCATATTCTATTAATGATGACTGATATGGTGGAAATCAATTGAATTCCTATTTTCTAGCGGATTGGTTATGTTCGAATGGAATTCTCTTTATTCCTAAAATATGTTTTTTTCATTAACGTTTCGTTGAAGTAGTATTCAGAATTTCTAGTCATATCTCCGTGAAACTCAATGGAAATCGGCGAAACATCAGATCCTCAATTTTACAGAGATAATGCCCAGGTAATGTACGTTTTTCATTTCCCTGTAGTAATGTTATGTATGCAAATCACCTGAAATATTTTAATTTTGGTTGAAAGACGATCTGGTTTTTGAATCGAAGTCGTTATATGCGTTAACATTTTGGGCTTATATATTTTAATACGTGACATTATTATATTTTGTATCTCTAGTTATCTGACGGAGAGGGTGAACTTATTGCACTCGGGGCACGAACTGATGATAATTTACATCAAACAGGTATGCTGAACTACACCCATGTTTAAAAATTTGCAACCTTTGTTCATTTATATGTTGTTGTTAACAAAAAATCGCAAATTACTTAAATTACGTATATTTGGTCGTATAGTTCAGTATTTTACATTAATGACCTACAATTTACAATCTTGAACATCATTTTACATTATACGATCATATGTGATATCGTCCAAATGGTGACATTTCCAGTCCATTATACCAGTTAAATTACATATACGTGCATCATTTTATATTATCTGTCATTATTTTACAAGTATAGGTAATAATTTAAATTAAAAATAACTAATTTTTGCAATAAATTTCAGATAACTGCTCTATCAGTGACCCCGTCAATGCTATCACACCGCATATAGACCAAATATTTCTATCTATTCAAGATGCATATAACTTTTATGAGGCATACGCAACTGAGATTGGATTCAATGTTAGGAAAGCAAGCTCTAGAGTTGGTAAAGATAAGATTTCCAAGGAGCGCAAAGTTATATTTAAATCTTTTGTTTGCTGGAAAGAGGGGTTTTCTAAAAATACAGATAAATCAATGTCAGTGGACAATGCAAGAAGTGATGAGAGTGATGAATGTATATTTTATAAGGAGGAGCGTCGTGTTGGCATATCAAGGACTGGGTGCAAAGCTTTCATGTCTGTATCATATAGGCATGATCTCAATGATTGGTTTGTATCGAATTTTGAACCTGATCACAATCACAATCTTGTTTCTCCATCTAAACGCAGATACCTCAGACCAAATAGACGTTTTTCAAAAGCCACTAAAATGCTTGTGAAGTTAATGAATGATGTAAATATACCTGTATCCAAGCAGTCAGTTTTCATAAACATGTCCAGTGGTCAAGTTGGTAGCATTGTTCGAGATATTTATAACTTGAACAGAAAGGAGAAGAAACAACGTATTGTTATGGATGTGCACCTTCTAATTGAACATTTTGAAAGTTGTAAGGCCAATACCCCTGAATTTTACTATGCGTACACAACCGATGATGATAACAGGCTTACTCAGTGTATATGGATTGATAGTGCCTCCATTGAGGATTACAAATTATTTGGAGATACAATATCGTTTGACACAACATATAGGACCAATGAATACAACCTGGTATTTGGATCTTTTTGTGGTGTTAACCATCACGGTTACACAATCTTCTTTGGGAATTCGTTCATGAGCAGGGAGACAACCGAGTCATTCTCGTGGTTATTTGAGAGATTTCTAGAAGTAATGAGCAAACATCCAGTATCTATAATCACAGATGAAGATCCGGCAATCTGTGCAGCTATTAGGATATGCTTACCACATACTGTTCATAAATTCTGCACTTGGCATATAATGGCCAAGCTTAAAAGTAAGCTTGGAAAGATTAAAGATATAAACGAAGTTCTATCTGCGTTTTCCATAGTTGTATGGAAAAGTATAACTATAAGAGAATTTTAGCAGGGTTGGTGCAAGATAATTGATCAGTATGATCTTTCATCTAATGTCTGGTTGAACGAGAAGTATAGTATAAGATTTAAATGGATTAGTTTATATCTTAAGGATTTTTTTTGGGCTGGTCAGCGTAGTACACAGAGGAGTGAAAGTATGAATGCATTTTTGCAGCATCACATCACTAAACAGAACTCCTTGCTAGAATTTGTTTGTAGATTTCAAAGTGCAATTCAACGACGCAGGGAAAGAGAGAATGACCTGGATAACATGGGTGATGTTTACACTCCAAAATCAAACTTCAAATGGAAGATGGAGGTACAGATGGTTCGTATATATACCAAGTTCATATTTTATAAATTTTGATATGAATTGAACGAAGTGAATGAACTTAATGTTCGAACGCATATGAACTCCCTGGATTACTGTCAGTATTTTGTGTCATATATTGGGAAGTCTGATGAAGAATTATGTGTTTCATCGTCAACGGAAAGCGACGTTCTTGTTTGTGAATGCAAGAATATGCAATTCTTTGGATATCCATGTAGGCACATACTTGCAGTATTGAAGATACAGAACATGGAGCGTTTGAATGAGGAATATATAATGAAAAGGTGGACAAGAACCATTAAAAAATCAGGAAAGTATCCTATTTATGTGACAGTTGCACACCAAGAAAGGTCGTCTCAGCTAAATCAATTGTGTTCTCATATTATTTCAACTTCTGTTGAACATGATTAGGATATATTCTTATTTGCCAAAGAAAGATTAAGTGATTTATGTAGCAGCATTGATCGCATGATAAGTAACAAACCTTCGTCGAGTTCTACAACAGTGAACAATACAAATGTTCCAGATATGATTACGGAACCAGCTGTTAAAGAACCTAACGTTGCTAGAACGAAAGGAAGTGGTCGTGGTGGTAGACCTAAGGGCGTTGGCAATCGTATAAGATCAGAAACTGAAATGAGAAGAAACAGAGGCCGACAATGCAAATCTTGCCTCAAATACAATGTTGGTCACGATTCCAGGAATTGTCCTAATAACAAATCTGCCAGTCATGGTAAATATTTATCATTCATTGTTTATTGATATGTGTTTTTTTCCACTAATCTTTGTGTTTTATTGTGCAGTTGAGAATGAATGAAATTAAAGTGATTTGATCAAATTTTAATAAAGTAAGATTATATTTTTTGATAATTTGTTGCCACATTTTATACAGCTAATATAAACATATTAATATTGCTTATTATTTTCCTTTTTATTCTGTCTGTGTATGCAGGTTTCCAATCTTCTGAAAGATTAATGGATGCAAATGACCTTTGAAGTTTGGATGCTTATTAGACTTAGATTATCTATTTATATGTATGTTTGATGATTTCTGTTTTTTGATCATTTTTTGTAGAATTCAAACAATGTGTTATTTATGTTCTATCAGATCAGATGTATCCGTTGGTATTATCATTTTATTGAATTTATCTATTTATGTTCTATCAGATCAGATGTATCCCTTGCTATTATCATATCATTGAATTTATCTATTTATGTTCTATCAGATCAGATGTATCCCTTGGTATTATCATAACATTGAGTATTTCAGATGTATCCCTTGGTAGTATCATAATATTGAGTAAGCCAGTTGATTATAAAGTTGGTCATAAATCATTAATGAAGATTAACAAACAATTAGTAATCAGCGTGCACCCATCATTGTGATGTTATTCTTTAATATAGGAAGTTTTTCTATTATTGGAGAACTCTAATTTTTCAATAATTTACATATCGCGTTATTATTTTACAAAACGTTATCATATTTTACAAAACGTAACAAAATTTTACAACTATTTTATTGTTTGAAAGATTGAATTAGATGAAGGGTTCTTTGATGAAAGGTTGCAACTTTCTGAAAGTTTCATTATTTTACGACTAGATTATTGGCTGAAAGTGTCCAATTGTTAATATAATTGTTTTCATACAAATGACCAATTGAAATAATTTACGTAAATTTTAATGATTTTAGAAATATGTAGATGATATGAAGAATAACAAACAATTAGCAATCATCGTGCACCCCTCATTGTGATGTTAATCTTTAAAGTAGAAGAAGTTTTTCTATCATTGGAAAACTCTAATCTTACAAGAAGTCTTTTATATATAGAGAGTTGCAATGTATCTCATATGTTTTACAAATATATTCAATATTTTACATTCCACGTTATTATTTTAAAAAGCGTTATCATATTTTACGAAAAGTGACACGTCCTTTCAAATTTCAGACGTCGGTTATACTGACTGTTGAATGGTTATGGGAAAGTGGAAATAATGATGACGATAGTACTTCGGATATTGGAGCAGGGTTTTCGGCAGGAGATAGTAATTTTTTGGCCCTTTCTCGAGACAAAAAGTGACGTTTGGCATTTCTTTAAAATATATAAAGCGAGATATGCTCTTATTGTCAACCTACATATCAAAGGAATGGCGACTTCCATTGTGTTCGGGCGGCAACTGGAAGGAGCAGTATTTCAACACCAGGTTCTTAAATCTGAAGCTTTATTTTTCCTTCTCGAGTCTTCAGATTCGTTGCTTGATGTGCTTATGAATGAGTTGGAGAATGAGGAGAATGAGTTCATATTCTTATATAAAAGGCTTGGGATAGCAGAGTCCAGATTCTTTGATAATGTCTATCCCTTCAAATTATTGGCAGCCAAATATAGAATGAGTCTTATTAGTCAAAGAAATTTTTTGAATACTCATTTGATTCTGGGAAAAAGTGTAGTCTTAATGATGGAAGCAAGGCATGACTTCTGGAAGTACAATTTCGACATAGATGAAATTATTTCGCCTATTAAATTTTAGTTCTTTAATCTGATGAACAGAACTATTTCTCTATTAATCAACCGAGTCAATTCAGATTGGGAATTATACATTAATGTTGGGAATGCATACTTGGACTTAATGGAATACTGGTATGAACTATACCATGCGGGTGTTGGTCTCATGACTGATATTTCTATCTACCATTTCTATTGGAAACTTTTGGTTGATTTTGACTCCAGATGCAGTAATGACTATATTCAGCACTGTTCAATGCCAGAATTTGTTGACTTATTAAAGTGCTCGCTACTAAGGGAGTCAATTTATGCTCCGATTACGTAAGAAAAGGGTTCACCTGATTTATATAAATCAAAAATTTATGAGAACTACTATTTCTCTTTCAAAGATATTCCAAGCCAGAAAAATATTGAATCTTTTTTCCACATAACTCTGAGAGGGATCTGTTAGAATGGAAGCTGGAAGATGCAAAATTGATTCTGATGGAAGTGTTTAATGCCTTATTATCCCTACAAAAAAATTTCCTGGTTGCTGATGGAAGAGTGATCAATAGGAAATATACTCTAATTTGGGTCATACATGTTAATTGGATGGGATATCCAATTCATAACTGGATTACTGATTGGCAAAAAAGGAAGAGGGCACTGGAAAGAGGCACTAAAAGAAAAAGGACAGAAGAAGCTGATATTATTGGGTACTTAAAGCCTGGATGACTCCTTGGCGATGAACTAAGGAAGTGCACGTATCCATTGGATACGTGAAAGTCATTATGAAGGAGGCAAATACAAGCAGGAAGAAAACCCAATTACTGGGAAGAAGATGGCTAAGCAAATGTACTCTGTGCTGGGTCTGTAAAGACCATATTCTGACTTAACAACAGATTATATTGTAGTTACTTTTTTGTATCATCTCCTGTTCTAGATGAATCTTATATGTAATCCCCCATGAAGGGCTCCGCTTGTTTTATCATGGTTGATGAAATAAAAGGCAGGTATCTTGGCTGCAAAAACCAGGTTTTGGAAAAAAAAATAAAACATGTAACATATAGTCAATGCAAACATAGCTTACTCCTCAGATTTAAATGAAATGTTTGGTTCTAAAGAAGTTATAAAGAAGAAAATGTGGAAACCTACACAATTTAAGACAATTAAAGAGTACATAGTTCTGACTTAAAATAAAAAACCCTAATATGTCATTTAGCTTTATCATTGTGTCGCCGAGTTCTCTATGTGACCACACGTCAACAACAATGAAGCTATTTCAGATCTGAATCTGTCGATATCATCGTAGGTGAAGTCCAACGCCCTTCCTTCACATAAGTACTCCATCATCTTCATCACGTAAATCCCACAATCCAGACTCTGTGAAGGTTGCTGCGGGCAATCTTGCACGTAAATGATCTCCCAACCTGCAAGGCAGTCATCTGGTATGCTGTCCATGAAGTACTCAGAAATCCATCCATGCTGACATGTAATTAAAAAAGAATGTTATTAACAGTCAATCAAGAAGTTTAATAAAATGTAAACTTTAATTATCTCATACCCATTTCAATACATCCTTCTTATGGAATTTTGTTCCTTTCATAGAATTGTATGAAAGGAACTTTCTTGCTTTAAAATCGGTAAAAAGAAGGTGCCAATGGTTTCTTGTGTGGATAACAGTGAAGATTTTATCCAACTCTGGTATGAATAATCCCTCTTTGTATAGCTTTTCAAGCTTATCAAATTCACTTTCCGTAGCATTGACCACCAGGTTTACAAAATATTGCTGAAAAAATACAAGTAATAATACTAAATTATGATGATTAAAGATATTTGAGATTAATTACATCAGTAATCATAATCTCACCATTTGAAATATGAGTGTGAATACAAATGGGACAAGATCATTAGTTGTGCAGTATTTATGGTGCAGCACATCCATAAACATGTCGATTATCTACAATATCAAAAACAATTTGGTCATAAACAAATATAAAATGGTAGATATTATAAACATACGTACCGTATCTTCAATCATTCTTTCGTACAAGAAGTTATGAATATCCCTTCCTTTACAACTCCGATTTCCCGGAGTGAAGTATATGGCGTTTAATCTGATGAATTTTATTTAATTAAGATTATATATTGATGACACGAAAATCGACGCGACTAAGGTGGAAAATAAATCACAATGTCGTTGTCCTTAATCGATCAATTCGGTCAACGAGAAAAAATTGTATTTAAACCACTTCAGAAGATATAAATCAATGAAAACAATGTAAGCGGTCTTTTCGCTATTCTTTTTACCTGGTATAGCGACCAGGGTCGAACACAAGGAGCACGATTGAAAAACTAAGTAGTCAAATTTCAAAAGATAAATTTTTTTTAGTGGTTTTTGAATTTTTAATATATGGAAAAAGCACAAAAACTGGACAGAAATTAAAACAGAATATAATGCACCTACAGAATTTTTTTTTCGGAATTTCTAGGAACTTTTTTTATTTTTATGAATTTTCAAAGTGTAGGCAAACAAAAAGACACCTTTTTTATTTTTTAAATATATCAAATAAACTCAAAATAATGTGAAATTTTTATACAATGACAAGAATTGTAGCAGGAACATGTGAGAATTTTCTCCAAATTTTTAGAGCAATCCAAGCATTTATTTAAGCACAAAAGGACATACAATTTCAAGTTCTGCAGTACAGGGACTTAGTTGCAGTTATTTATAGTTTTGGCATCAAAAATAAACAACAGAGATAAAATGCAAGGGGAAATCGTGCAAGTTACCCAATAAACATGTGCCCATCACATGACCTTCTGAAACATGGGTCTTTTCGCAAATTTAAACAATTTCAGGGGTACCTCCGCAGTTATTCAAATATCTTTTTTTATTCAAAAGCCTCCAACCCTAGGGCTTCTTCTTCGTTTCTTTTTTTCTCAAGGCAAAGGGGCATGAAGGGTGCCGCCATCTTCTTCTTCTCTTCGGCTGGACGTGGTCACGGCGGGAGGCAGCCCGCTGGAGGGCTGACGACGGAGCGCGGACGGCGCACGGACGGAGGGGAGCTTCCGCGCGAGGAGGTGGAGGGGCGGTTACGCGCGGCCGCGCGCCACGCGGGAGGCGAGGGCGCGGAGGAGGATCGGCACAGGAGCCCGCGCGCGGGCCGCAGGTGGAACGGAAGAGGGCGCGCCGCCCTCACGCGGAAGGGGAGGTCGCGGGGCGCCGCTGGGCTGGAGGGGACCCGACAGCTGCTGGGTCGGTGCGGTCGACGCGAGGTGCGCGGAGGGGGCGACCTGGGGGTGCGCCGCCGCTGCGCACGCGGGGATTGGATGGAGGAGCTGTGGCGCGCGGGATGGAGCACAGGTGCTGGCAGGTCGGGTCTGGCGGGCGGACGGCGCCGCCGCGTGGATCGCTGGGGAGGTGCGGGCTGCGCCGCGCCGCGCAAGGAGGACAAGCCCACGAAGGGGGGGCTGGTTGATGGCGGGTCGCGCAGCGCCGGTGGTGGTGCCGCCTTGCGGAGGCGGCGTTGGAGGTTACGCCTGGAGGGCTCCCGCTGGCGTGATCTGTGATTTTTTTTGTTTATTTATTTATTTTTTTATTTTATTTCCTGCAAAACAATACTTAGAGATAAAAGAATGTTTTTTTTTCTTTTATTATTTTAGATTCTCCTGCAAAACAGATGTTAGAGAGAGAAAACAAATGATTTTTTTATTAGTTATTCATTTTTTTTATCCTGCAAAACAAGGGTTAGAGAAAAAAATAATTTTTTTTTGTATTTTCCTGCAAAAATAGATGTGAGACAAACAGGAAGAATATTTTATATTGTTTTTTTATTTATACACAAAAATGGATGTGTGAATGGGGATCCGGTGGAAATGCGAGAGATAGATCCGTGGACTCCGACCACCGTGCGTGGTCGGAGGTGTGTGGTTGCGTGAGGTAGAAAAAGAAATGGCGGGACACGAAAATGAGGCGAAAAGTCGGTGTCGGATGTGGATTAAAGTGTGATGGACTTTTTAATCTAAAAATTAATCACTACTCCTATGCTAAAAATCTAAATCTACGATTACCTAAGGAAAAAGACAGGTAAAAATGGATCTCACCTCGGGGATTGGACAAGCCATGATGGCCTCGACGAAGCTCAAGCCGCTGTCACCGACTGGATCGGAGGCTAGGACCCTCTTCAACAAGAATTCTCTCGGAAACCGGGCTCCTCTCCGCCAAAGATCGATCAAATGTGAATGAGGGAGGAGGAGCCCATTAAAAAGAGGCAAAAAATCAAAAAAGGAAAATATTTACAAAAAAGGAATGTGTTTATTGGATGGATTAATAAAATAATTAAATAAATAAAATAAATAATTAATTAAAAATGAATTTCGTAATTAATTAAAATAAATAAATTAAATAATTTCCAAAAATCAATTAGCCACCTTAATGGTGGCTATTTAAGGCACAAAATCAAATCTTTACATAAAAGGTAAGTTATCAAATCAAATGAATTCAAATAAATCAATAAATTAAATAATTACATATGATTTTCGTAATAAAATAAATTAAATTAATTAATGTGAGACAATTAATTTTTTTGGTAATTTTTATTTAGGGAAATTAATTGTATACATATATTATATACATATAGTATAATGTACATATGTGCAAATAAGGAAATAATTTTTATAAAGGATTTTTTTAATTTTTATTTTTTTAATAATTTTTTTAATGAAAACAATATTTACAATATATATTATGTATAAAAAATAAATATAAATAAATATGTTCATCAATTATATAGGAAAACTGTACAAAACACCCCAGAAAATCGACTTTTTATCCGTAACTCCAAAAATAATGAAACCACAGCCATTTGAAAGATAATTTAATTTATAGTATGATGGAAGTGAGTTTGGTTCAATTTGAGCTTGTGTGGAGCCGGAATTGATGTTTCAATTATCACTTTGTGGCTTTTTCTGGGTGTAATTATTTGCAATTTATATAATATTTTATTTTACAAATATTTTTATTATTTACAACACAATTTTATTTACAACTTTTATTTACAAAAATAATTAGTTTGAGGTCAAATTATGTACAAATAAAATAATGTAAGTTTTGTACAAATATACATGAAAAATATTTACAAGATATTTTTGAACGACCCTATCTCCCCCTACTTTATTCCTGGTCGATCAGGTCAAGTCTTGACCTTCTCTCGGGGTTTGGGTTAGTCTGTATTTATTGCATAACTACATCCTTTATTTTTCTTTTCTTTTTCTTTTCTTCTTTATTCTTTTATTTATGTACAAAAAGTGTTAAAAATGCAATTTTAACAAATGCATGCAAAATGGTAAAATTATGAAATTAATGGGTATTTACATGTGTTTGATTAAGAAAATGAAGCTAAAATAAAAGAATAAAGGCGATGAATCGTGGATTCATCATTCCCCTATACTTTACCTTTGCTAGTCCCTTAGCAAACACTTATTTGAAAAATAAGTGAAAACAAAAATAAAGAAAAGAAAAAGGAAAGAAGTTAGAATAATGTTGACTTTTAAACTTATCTTCATAAAAATGAAGTCTGGAGCTCTGTCAGACCTTTGGATTATTTGTGTGCCGGAACCTTAATAGGATATGGATTTAAAACCTAACAGCCTTTAAGTTCCACCAATCTATGGACAAGACTCCTCAATAAACCAGATCAGAACAAGTCTACATACACAAACTCTAATGACCATGAATCTTTCCATGCAGTGTAAGTGATATGTAGCTCCCCACCTCAGAAGTAACGAAGAAGCAACCTCCCCCAATCTGGTAACTCTAATGCCTCGGTCTAGCAACTCTTTCCTCGAGAAGCGGGGTATTCCCTTCTAAGTTCAAGTGCAACCGGCTCAAGAAGAGGGGGAAGAAGTATAGACTTTTGGAAGCTCAGCCAGTGTAGCTAAGTCTCCCGCTGCAAGCTTCATGAGATGTAACATGGATGCCATAAGCTTTTGCTTTATTTCACTATATACACTCCGGTGGGGTTATTAAATTTTCAATCCGACCCACCACTTTTTTGGAGTTCTTTTTGCATTTTTGCATTTTTTTTCTTTTTTTTTCTTTTTTTTTCTTTTCAAATGCCTCTGTACAACATATCTACATGGTGCAGCATATATACAAGAAATTTTCCTCTTGAGCCAGTAGACTATCCCTCTTTTGAAGCTTTATTGCAACCCACGGCTTCTGTCTTTAGCCTTCATCACCACTAGACCAAGTTGAGACGCACTTCCTTCACTAGAAGAAGAAGAGAGGTTCCGCCTAGAAGTACTACCCTCATATGCTACCCCAAGCCAAAGGAAACTGCCTCCTCACCACCTCATCCGTGGAGAGCCATGTGTAAAGTGCTGGTGCAAGTCAAGCCATTGTCTCTAAGAGTCATGCGTGTGTTGTTAAGTGTTCTACTAAGGCTCATCAAGATGACATATGCTCATAGTCGTGTGGACCCAAAGAATTAAGTCACTAGGACCTGAAAAGTCTTAACTCCACATCTTATAAGGTTCCTCTGAAATTAAGTGGATTAAGGTCCAACTAAGCTCCATTCTTCAAATTTATTCCAGACTTAGTTTAATCGTCAAGACTATCCTGAAAAATGCACATGCCAATGCAAGAAAATATGTACAATGCGAAGAAGAAAAAAAAATATTTTTGTGAAACAATTTTCAAAATTTTGAAATTTTTATGGATTTTTGAAAAATGATGCACATGCAAAAGTTTTTTTTTAAGTTTTTTTTTTGTTTTTAATAAGGGTTAGAGAAGATACATATTTGCACAAAAGTGAGTTGATTATTTTACAATAATCATGATGCAAGAATTTACAAATTGAGTAATTTATACAAGTATATACAGAGTTGATTTTTTTAATTCATTTTTTTACAAGTTTTTTTTATTATTTTTTTTTGTGATGCATATATTCCTCAAATTTATTTGAAAATAATTTTACCAATAATTTTCAAAACTATAGTCCAAAATAATTTTGCACACAATTTTACAATCATTTACAATTATTTGAAAATATTTTGCAAACATTTTTCAAACAGTATATATAGATTTTTCAAAATAATTTTCAACCATTTTTCCAAACATTTGCAAATAGGTTTACAAAATCTTTTTTTTTTCACACAAAGAGAAAAATTTTTACAAGGCGCAAACTTTTTATAAAAGGTTGAAAATATTTTTTTAAACATTTTTCAAATGGTTTTCAAAAGATTTTTCAAAAAGATTTTCAAACTACTTTCAAAATATTTTTCAAAATATTTTAACCTGACTTATTAGTCAGTATGTACAAAAAATTTTTGAGGAACTTTCTGCATCTTTTTATTGCTTTTTTAGTATTTACACAGTATATTAGCCATATTAAAAATATGAAAGTACGAGTTATGGCTAAAGTATATATACAATATATACGACACCCCCCTATACTTAGCTCGAACTATGTCCTCATAGTGATCAAAGAGCTGAAAAGAAAGACATAACTCGTGCCACGTATAGAAAAGTGAAAAGAATGGTATACTACAACGACAATTAAAAGAATGAAATCAATAGAAGTCGGTGATCCCCCTATACTTAGGATCAAGTAATCCTAAGTATAGCAGACTGTACACAAAGGAGAAAATCGAGGAGATGAATATACAGAGTCTACCTCCCCTATACTTAGGGTAAAATATCCCTAAGTATAGGCAGCAAAACAGAGGTAAAAAGAATCAAAAGAATAATCAAACGTCTGAAACCCCCCTATACTTAGGGTAAAGTACACCCTAAGTATAACATAATCATAAGATAGAAATGGGGTGTGAGACAGAAAGAATGTATGATATGGACAGATGGTCTATACAGATGTGAGTCGATCAATGTTGAGGTGCCTCTCAACAAGCGCTAGAGTTTACGCCCCTAGCTGGGCGCAAATGTTAGGATAACGCCGTGTCAAGGTTCAGGACGGCATCTGTCAGACGAATACCGTACTGTCGTCGCAGTCTCGGCGGGAGAATAACGACGAGTTCAACAGAGTAAATGATAACACCCAGATAATCAGTCAGGCGGGTGTTTGCTACCGAATCAAGATATGGGCAGATGAAGTCGGGCTCCGGTAGCACAAAAGAAATCGTCGGCTCAAGGTCTATATGGAGTGACAGGGCAGAACCGAAGAAGTCGAACGTGGAGAAGGAAGGATCTGTCAGGGAATCCTCCACGTCAATCACAGTCTCGAATAGATATGGAAGATCAAGCTCAAGAGACTCACTAGAAAGGCTGATATCTGATGCATATAATGTAGACAAATCAGTGAAATCATCGAATACCTCAAAGATCGGGTCATCCTCGCGAGGGTCGTCGAGGAGAGAATCATCAAATTCATTATCAGAAATATCAAAATACTCGGTCTCGTGATCCGACAGATCGGATGCACTCCCAGAAATTGAAACCGAGTACACATGGTCCATGGCATCCTCCCGCAGATAACCCTCGGGGAGTACTGCCAAATCATCATGGAAGTTGGGATTAATGCTGTCCAATGTCATGTCCTCTAAAAATGTATCGACCTCATCAAATGGGAGGACACATGGCTCAAATACGGGACTATCAAGGTCTGTCGAATGAAAAATCGGTCCCTCATCAAGCTTGCTTTGCTGAGATGGATCCAAGTATATCCCCGAATCTGAGAAGATCTCCTGAAGACAAGACACTGAATCAACTGTGTATGGATACTGGAATGACTCTAAGGATGGCTGAAATGTGGGGTCCTCATGTATATCTTGGGATCCTAGCAGATCTAGAATCGAAGAATCTTCTATGTGAAAGAGCGGGACTGGCTCAAAATCTGACTGTAAATTCATTTGGTCCTCAACCAATATCCGGCTTTGAGAACTCACAACAATAGGCAACACATCCATCAAATGAGAAGAATCAACATCCATATCCTCTGATCGGTGTGTGATGTCAAGATCAGCATGGTGTGGCACACACTCAACAGTTGTCATCTCTCCGTCATGTGTTGTCCCAAATAAATCATCTGGTGTATATGCGAGATCAGAAAGTGTATCCAAGATGGTCTCAACAAAATCCAAGTCGGGACAATGGTGTGAACCACTACACGAGGTAATGACATATGATATTTGCTCTGCGGTCCTCCCCCTCATGGCGATATGGATAAGGTCAGTCATCGAAAATCCATGATCTGGAAATCGCCTCAAAAGTTCTCGTAACCTCAACCATGAATCTCTCAACGGCTTTTGGGGGCTAACAGAAAATTCACGAATACATGACCGCATCATCTCTGCTCTACACTGGGGGTAAAATTTCTTCAAAAATAATGATCGTAAATCTCCCCATGTAGTAATCTTCCTTCCCAATCGTCTATGCCAACTCTTGGCTCTACTCTGAAGTGTAAATGGGAAGGTAATCAGCATCATGTCCTCAGAAGTGATATCCAAATATGATCGTGATACACAAAAATCCTCAAATTCATCAATATGCAAATAAGGTTCCTCGTGCATTTCCCCAAAAAACTTAGGCAGTAGATCAATTAACTCTAAATCCAGAACAAAGGGTCTCAAGGTAGAAGCGGACTGGACTTCATGATCTGTGTACTCATCCAATGTCCTAGGATACAAGTCATCTAAAGCTCTCAACTGCTGATGAATCCACGTTTCATCATCTTTATTCTATCATTTTGGCCTTAAAAACCCTAGTAAATGCGTGTAAATAGGCGTAATTCATGCATTTTAGCATTCATGTATATATGTGTAAATATTGTATAAAATGCGGTTTTTAAAGCCAAAATAATAGAATAAAGAAAAGAAAAGAAAAAGAATAAAATATTGTAAATATTTTATGACCCAAAACCCCGAGACCTAGGCATCTTGATGAATAGGTCGACAAGGAATAAAGTAGGGGGAGATAAGGGCCAAAACACAGATAAAATACCTATACATTATATTTATTCTTTATTCCTTTTGAGACCTATTTTTGGTTCCACTTTTTATTCATCAAATAAAGAAACTTTGTACAAGAAAGTTGTAGATAATTTAATAAAGAAAAATACAAAATTGATTTCACAGAAAAATAATGTACAGATAAAAAGTTATGGTCTGAATAAAAATCCAGAATGCCAACTTCCCAGACCCGTATCTCACAAACGGAAACTCCAAATGCAGCGTACTCACCTTTAATTGTATATAGAAGAAAATAATCTAATTAATGGTGGTGGTTTCGCATTTGGCGGAGCTACGGTTTGAAAGTTGACTTTTGGACCCCTATTGTATACTTGTACATATTAAAATATTCAATTTATTAATTATTTATTATTTTCATAATTTTATATTTTTATAATGTTGTAAATATTACTTATAATAATTATGTGTATTAAAATCAGAATAAAAACATAAATAAAATACAAATAAAAATACTTGTATATATTCAATATATAGGTATTATACATACACTTATACCAATATAAAACATACTTGTATTTTATTAAATATACAAAACATATCAAAAAAATAAAATAAAAATATATTTATGTATATAAAAGTATTTTATAATTTTAAAAAATAAAAACCAAAATAAAATAAATTAAAAATACCTAAATAAAAATAAAATACTTAAATATGTAGATATAGTTACCTATAGGGGTATAAATGCAAACTTGTAAAAATATGTATCATAAAAATAATTAAAAATCATAATAAATTAATTCATAAAATAATAAACATTTTTCATTTTATAATAAAAAATCAATAAAATCATCTTCTATTTTTAATAGATTTTATAAATATTTTTTTTCCTGCGGATTTTCCTGGTTGGTCCACGTGGACCAACCAGGTGGCTGGAAAGTTGACCCACTGGTCAACTTCCTGGCCTCCTCCTGCAGCGTGTCAGAATGACATTTCGCCTCTTTTCTCGAATTTTTCGCCGCTTGTGCGTTGCTCGAGAGAAGATGGTTTCTTCACGAAAGTTGTACCTGGTACAACTGTCATCCGCGCCCTTAGCTCTCCTCGAGCGTTGGACCATCGAGCCACCCGTGATCCCTCCTCGAAAGTGGCCCCTCGCCCATGTTTCAAAAACCGCCCAGCCACCTCCTTTTCATTTTGAACCCATTTTGACCCCTTTTCTCCCGCTCTTGGTGAAGCTCCGGACTGGACGAGGTGACAGCTCGTCCTCCAGCTCATCGGAGGCAAGATTAGAGGTTGAATCGGTGCTTCCAACCATCTCCGGCGAACTTCGCCGTGAGGTACAACCTTGGGTCTCCAACCCCCGAGGTACATTCTTTTTCTTTGTTTTTCTTGCTTTCTGTTATTTACCTTTAGCTTTAGATTAGATTGCCATCCTCCTTTTCGACCGACACCCTTCGATCGCCCACCACTCCATCTCGCCGGAGCTTGCTCCGGCGAGCCCCCATCTTGCCGTGTCCGCCTCATTCCATCCCCTGGTGGCTGCGGCATTTTGCCCGCGGTCGCCCCTAATCCTTTTTGCAGGTATCCCGCGCTGAAGAGCACCATCTGGAGAGGATCTCGCGCCGCCGGAGGAGCACGCCGGCGCCGCCACGTCCGCGCGCACCCCACCTGTCCCGCGCAAGAACAGAAACGAGGGGGAGGGGGGCAAGCACAGCTGCCGTTCATCCGCCCCCCCCCTTTTGATCTCAGCCGCCCATGGCCCAGGGGAGCCCACCGTTGATCATCCTTAGTCCCTGTCCATCCGGGCTGCCACGTGGATAAGTGGGGGGTTTTGCATCCAAACCCCCCACGTTTTTGTGTAATGATCAGAACTCCCTAATCTTTCCTCTGCAGTTGACTATTTTTTGTAAACTTTATAATTAGACCCCCCGGATTTTGAGATTTTGCAGTTTGCCCTTGGCCAGGCGCGTGCCCAGCACGCGCGTCTTGGCGCTTTTGCAGTTCACCCCCGGGGTTTTTGTCTATTGCTGTTCACATCCAAAACACTTAGTTGTAATATAAAACGTTTGGAAAGTTTGCACCTCAGCCCCGCAGTTTCGTATTTTTGCTTGCATACCCCTTCCAGGTGCGCGTGCAAGTCACGCGCACCCTGGGATTTTTTTTGCATAGGCACCCCTGCGGGTTGGGAAATTTACATGCGGTCCATAAACCTCTGAATTACGTTATATATTTTTGTAGCAAATTGCAGATTGGCCCTTTAACTTTCTGAAAATTACGCATATGCCCCTGCGAATGTGGATGTTCTTTTTGCTTCTTGAATTTTTGCATACATCTACAAAACCCAAAAAAAAATCTACAAAAATTAACTTAAGCCTCTGTTGCATAGTAGATTAACGCTATATTTTTATTTTTTAAAAATATTGCATTTTATTATTTATAAAAATTCAAAAATAGCCATTTTCAGCACTGTTTGCATTAGAAAATCACTAAAAAATATCAAAACACTCCAGAAAAATCCCAAAAAAATATATTTTGTTCCTTTTAGTGTGTTTTAATTTCAGACCAAAAATCATTAAAAAATATAAAACCAAACTCTAAAAAATTGTAAAACTCTAAAAACCTTCATAAAAATTTATAAAATCCTTAAAAAACCCAAAAATAGTGTTTTCTTTTCCTGAATTTTCTTTGTTTTATTATCTTTCATTGAAAATTAATTTGGGGAATTTTTGTCACTGATTTCTATTTTATTTCTCCATTTTAAGTTTCAGTCTTGCATTTTCTCTACTGTTTTCTTTATTTTGCTAATTAAAAATACCAAAAACATTTTAAAAATTACCCAAAAATCACAAAAACAGTAAAAAAGCATAAAAAGACTAAAAAGACTTTATTTGCTAATTTTTGGATATTTTTATCTATTTTGATAAATACCTCTTTGTCTCTTTTATTACATTGTCTCTATTTTCCAATATTGAAAAAGAAAATATAAAAAAAATATAAAATACAAAAAGAAAATATAAAATCAGTAAATTAAAAATCAAAATACAAAAATATAAAATTAAAAATCAAATAAAAATTATAAAAATTAAAAACCCACAAAAAAAATTAGCATCATAGACTCTTGATCACATACACACGCATTTTTGAGCACTTGTGCCCCGTTCTACCTGTCTGCTCCCTGTGTTCGACCTCTACAATACTTGCACCTATACACATCTTGTTGTAGAGTTATAATAAATTTTAACTCCGCACATTTATTTTCATTGCTTGATTTATTTGTCGTGGGTTAATTGTTGTTTTAGTCCGAATTTCGTGTGGTCGATTCAGCGACTGAGTTCCCGCCTTGTGTGGAACTTAAGATCACCGATTTTCGGGTTAAACAAATGGCGCCGTTGCCGGGGAGCAACAGCGCGTAGTTCGGGTCTTGTTTGTGTTTGTGATTATTTGTCTACATTTCGCGGTTTTTATTTTTGCTTATTTTTTGCTCTTTTATTTTGATATATCATTTGAATTGTCTGACCACCCTCTTGTTTGGCTTTGTACGAGGTACGCGGATCGAGGGAGGCACTCCTTTCTAGGAGCGCTCGTGCAACCACGTGAGGCGGCTTTGGCTTCGCACCAAGGCGGACTTGGAGGGCAATTTTGAAGACAATTTCTGAGCTTTTATTTTATTGCATTTATTTTTGTAATTTAAGTAAGTGAGAGACTCTTAATTTGTAATAATACAGGTACCCCCGAACTTGCACATTCGAGCCTAACTTCCAGGTGTCTGTTCACCTGGGGGCTCACCGCGGCTTTCTACGGTTTTCTTCGCATTTTTTTATTTTGTTTTGTTTTCCGATTTTATTTCTTTTGTGTGATTGAGCCCTTAGATTTAGGATTGCTTGCGTAGCATTAGGTCCAAACACCTTAATCAACATTGCATGTACCTATAGTTTCGTTTGGACTTAGTCAAATTTTAAACAGTTGATCATCACCTTCAATCCGTCGCGCCGTGAGCTCTCCCCGCAAAGCGCTTTCTCCTACCCTCAATTTGTTGAGCAGAGGAGGGGTGAGCCTAGACCGGACATTAGGATTGAGGGTTGACGGTCGACTTGTGGTTCTTCCCGCTAATAGCAATTTCTGAAACTTAGGGCGATTTCATCGGCTTTTGCATTCGCATATAGATAGGTTTCAATTCTGCTGAGCATCCTTGCATGTAGAGTGCTGGAGGCAAGGTGAGCATTTACGCTTTAGCATCCATCATTATTTGCCGCTTGCATTGCTTTTCCGTCTCTCTACCTCTGATTTTGCCAACCTAGGATCTTAAAGGAATTGAATCCCCGATAGGATCGTGCATTACTCACTAAAAACAAAAAAAAGTGATAATCCATAAAATTGGGACTGTTAACATTACTCGACCCTAAAACCGATCAAAAAGAAAAATCTTGTATTGGGGCGAGTAATCCCCTCATTGTCTTCGCTTTTATTTGCTCGCGCACACCTTAAGGATTAGTGCCCAAATCCCATCAAGCCCCTAAGTGTGTGTGCAATTCTTTGACTTCTCACCTAACTCTAAAACCGACAAGATAAAAAGACTGCTCTTTGCGGTCTCTACCGAGTTGAGTAGGTGAATTGAGGGTTTGTATTCTTTTCATTTTTGCTTGTGATTGTTTTGTGTGTGTCCTAGATCATCCCCGCGCATTTGCGCCTTCTTCTCCACTCTCTTGACTTGACCGTCGTGCTCTCCCGATCATTTTCCTTTTGTTTTCGAGATGGCCAACTGGAGCGTATTTTATCCGGATTTTGCGGATCATTCGCTCACTCCAGCTGGTCCACCTCCTTTTTTCCAGGAGGACTTTGCTCCTGACTTTTGTACATACCCGCCTCAGCCACAGTATCAGACCTTGGACTTCTATCCACACCCACCCCCACTTCCATATCCTCCACCTTTACATCCACCCGAGGCCGAGCTGTTGGAGTCACCTTTCATGGAGTCCACCCTTGAGCACTTGACCCAAATGATGGATCATATGAGACAGAGGATTGACCACCTCACCAGTACCAATAAGAGCGACCATGATGTTCCACCATTTGAAGATATGGGTTCACTCGAGGATTTCCATGAGATCTTGCAATCACCAAAAATACAAAAAAATGAGGAAAATTTAAAAACACAAAAAGATTTCGGGAGACACATGATCGAGCCAGACTGTGAGGAGAGCGCCCACTTGCCTGACTTTTTGACCACACCTGCATTCACACCCGGTCCCACCTTTGACCCCGAGGACGCCGCTGTACAGACTGCTCTTGGCATACCTCGTGTATATGATGATTCCGACTTCCTCCCTTGTATGGCGGAAGTCCAAAAATTCAAAAAAATGTTATCTGAACCCGAAGTGGTGGCCACCATTCATGAGATTATCCGTGCCCCACTTCAGCAGGCCATGACCCATATGTCTGCTCCTCTTCCCAAGAAGAGAAAGCGGAGGAGCAGATCTGAGCGTCATATCTTGACCATGGCCACTGCCCACGCCATCACACACCGTCCCATCCCTAAGAAGAGGAACACTGCCACACCTTTCATTAGCTGCACCATCTCTGACCACACATGTGATCGCACTCTCCTAGACGGCGGTGCTTCGATTAGCATCATACCCTTCTCGCTGGTACAGTCTCTTCACTTAGGGCCTCTCAAGAAAACCAGGATGATCGTACAGTTCGCTGATGGATCAATAAAGAGGCCGAAGGGTATCCTTGAAAACGCCGTCATATCGATTCAGGGCACGAGCCACAATGTTGATTTTGTCGTGTTGCCCATGGAGAACTCCACAGGGGAGCATTCTCCAATCATCCTGGGACGACCATTCCTTGCCTCTGCGAGGGTCGTTATCGACTATGGATCAGGAGAGATTCGCTTCCGCCCTGCTGACGAGGGCGTAGCAGTGATCACCGCACCCACTGCCGACCAGAGACCTGCACCTGATGTGACCACACCTATCTTGGCTGACCTCGAGGACCATGACCTTGATGATACTATCAGAGAATTTTGTTGTCTATTGGATTCCACTGAGACCCGAGAATTCCTCTCGGTTGAGGAAAACTTGGAAAGCATGGACCTCGACGTTCCTTCTTCTGGGACTTGGCGTTGTGTTGATGACATCCGCGGGATCTACACGATTGATACCGTTGAGCGGAGGGCAGATTTAGAGACTATACAGGACGGACATGCTTTGACTACTTCCACTGATGAGTCCGCTCCTGTTCATGTAGATGCTGATGAGACTAAGGCCGAATTTGATTTTGTTGCTTTTCTTCAGAGATTCGGGCCTTTTGATGAGAAAGATGATCCAGTTGAAATTATAGAGGACGACCGGAGTTCAACTACTTCCACCAATGAGTTCGTGCCTTTTGGTTTTGACCTGGACGATACCTCGCAGGACGACTCCGAGTACACTTCTTCCGATGATGATGAGTTCGTCCCATTTCACTTTGATATCAGCGAGACTCCCAAGGCCGGACTGAGCCGTACTTCTTCCACTACTCCATCTGTGCCTTCACACCCTAGGGCCCCCGAGGACTTACACCCCGTCGACCCTGATCGGATTCCGTCCACTGTGGACCCCGATGTCGACCTGCACCACACTAGATCTATTCCTCAGCGGTCTCGCAAGAAGGTTCGCTTTCTACCTTCTTGACCCTCTGTACATCCATCCTGTTGTACATTCGTGTTGTGTACCTCCGTCTCTCTTCCGTATTGCTCGTCCACCCATTCTCGTGTTTGCCTAGCTTAGGACGTACTTTGTCCTAAGTATAGGGGGGTGGACGAGCCGAGTGTTCTTTCATCGTTCTGTGTCATCGCTCCTGTCGTTGCCTATACTTAGGGCTTCTTTCACCCTAAGTATAGGGGGAGTGATGCGTACATCCTCACAATCTCTTCTTCTAATTTCATCTCTTTTTCTTCTTTTCTTCTTTTCTTCTTTTCCTTGTCTATCTTCTTCATCTATCAAAAAGGTGTCGCCCTTGTAGACAGTTTTCCATACTTAGGACGTACTTTGTCCTAAGTATAGGGGGGTGTGCACCCCGAGTTTCTCCATTCTTTTCGATCCTCTCCATTGTCTCCTCTTCTTGTCTATACTTAGGGATATCTTACCCTAAGTATAGGGGGAGACAACCTGAGTACGATCTGTTCATTCCCACCCTTGACCCTCCCTGCTTTGTGTACAGTCTGCTATACTTAGGATTATTTGATCCTAAGTATAGGGGGGACGGTCAACTTCTCATTGATTCATTCATTTATTCTTTAGACTTGCCTATACTTAGTACGAGTTATGTCTTCTCTTTTCTCTCCGATCTATGAGGACATAGCTCAAGCTAAGTATAGGGGGGTCGTATATACTACGTATATACTTTAGCCATAACTCGTACTTTCGTATTTTCTTAATAAATATGGCTAAAAATTCTTTAAAATTCATTAAAAATCCTTAATAAAAAGATGTGATTATTCCTCAAATTCTTTTTGTATTTACTGATTAATAAATCAGGTGAAAATGTTTTTTTGCAAAATGTTTGAAAAATAGTTTGAAAATCTTTGTGAACATCTATTGAAAACTATTTTGAAAATATTTTGTTTCATGTTTTCAACCTTTGTAAAAATGTGTGGTTTGTAAAATTTATTTTCTTTGTGTGAAATAAAAATGTTTGAAAAATGATTTGCAAATGGTTTGAAAAATGGTTGCAAAAATGATTTGAAAAACCTATATATACTGTTTTGAAAGCCTTTGCAAAATGATTTTCAAATGTGTGTAAAATGTTTGTAAAAATTATTTTGGACTATAGTTTTCAAAAATTGTGTGTAAATTGTTTTCAAATAAATTTGAGGAATATACACATCACACCAAAATCCACTATATATGTATATATGTATAAAATTGACTACTTACCCTGTAAATCCTTAAAATCCACTTCTTGTAAATATAAGAAGCACTCCCGTGTACATATTTTAACCTATTTTTCAGCCAAAACCTTTTTGTTTTCAAAAAGCCCAAAAACATTTGCAAAAACTAAAATCCAAAAACATTTGAAAAATCTTTTTGAAAAATACAAAAAAATTGCATCTGCATGCATCATATTTTCAAAAATCCATAAAAAGTTCAAAATCCTTGAAAATTGCATCACAAAAATATTTTCTGCATTGCATTGCATAGCATTCGCATTTTTCGGATTGAGTTTGATAGTTGAACAAGTCTAAGTAAAATCCGAAGATTGGAGCTTGATTGGACCTTAAAATCTACCTAATAACAGGAACCTTATAGGAACTGGGTTTGAGGTACTTCAGGTCTAGTTGACTTAATTCTTTGAGGATCACGAGACTTGGTTCAATGGATTCTTGATTGCCTAAGTAGAGCATTTCAGAGCACACGTACGACTCTTGTTGATAATGACCTAACTTGGACACCTGCACCTTTCACATGGCTCAACTCAGTTGGAGTGGTGAGGGGATTGGATTTGCCGGTATGAGACGCACACAAGTGGAAACACTTGTCCTCCTCTAGGGAGGGAAGTGCACCCCAACCCGTCCAGTGATTAGGAAGTCTAAAGACAGGAGGCTGTGGGTTGCGATAAAGCTTCAAAAGAGGGATAGTCTACTGGCTCAAGAGGAAAAACTCCTTATGTAAATGCTGCTGTGAATAGTATTTCAAAAAAAAAAAAAAGAAGAAGAAAAAAAAAAGAAAAAAAAAAGAAAAAAAAAAGAAAAGGTTCAGGCATGTACAAAAATAAAAAGCCTGCAAATATGTACAAAGTCAATAAGCAAGCTTAAGTTCCAAAGTCATATTATGTGAGCCTGCAGCAGGATGACTTGACTACACTGGTCTTGCATCCAAGGATAGGTAGCTACACTGGCTACCGTCCATTCTTCTCTTCACCCCCTCCTCTTGAGCTGGTTGCCACTTGAACTTAGAAGGGAATACCCCGCTCCTCGAGGATGGAGTCATTGGATTGGGGAATCATTGGGTTGTCGTACTGGAGAAGTCAGTTTCTTTGCCATTCTAGTTGGGGAGAGCCACCATCACTTACACTGTACAAGTCAGATTCATAGTCGTAAGAGTTTGCGTATGAGTTGAAGTATTTCTGAACTGGCTATTGAGGAGACTTGGATAGAGTTTTGGGATTCTCAAGGACTGTTGGATTTCAAACACGGTTCTCACTAAGGTTCCGCCCGCACTAAAATTCCAAAGGTCCTATTTAAGCTCCAAACTTTGATTTTGTGAAGACAAGTTTGATGATTAAATTTAGTCCATCTTCCTTCTTTTTCTTTTCTTTGTTTTTCTTTTCTGCACTTATTGCATAAGTGTTTGCTAGGGACTAGCAAAGGCAAGTATAGGGGGATGATGAATCCACGTTTCATCATCTTTATTCTATCATTTTGGCCTTAAAAACCCTAGTAAATGCGTGTAAATAGGCGTAATTCATGCATTTTAGCATTCATGTATATATGTGTAAATATTGTATAAAATGCGGTTTTTAAAGCCAAAATAATAGAATAAAGAAAAGAAAAGAAAAAGAATAAAATATTGTAAATATTTTATGACCCAAAACCCCGAGACCTAGGCATCTTGATGAATAGGTCGACAAGGAATAAAGTAGGGGGAGATAAGGGCCAAAACACAGATAAAATACCTATACATTATATTTATTCTTTATTCCTTTTGGGACCTATTTTTGGTTCCACTTTTTATTCATCAAATAAAGAAACTTTGTACAAGAAAGTTGTAGATAATTTAATAAAGAAAAATACAAAATTGATTTCACAGAAAAATAATGTACAGATAAAAAGTTATGGTCTGAATAAAAATCCAGAATGCCAACTTCCCAGACCCGTATCTCACAAACAGAAACTCCAAATGCAGCGTACTCACCTTTAATTGTATATAGAAGAAAATAATCTAATTAATGGTGGTGGTTTCGCATTTGGCGGAGCTACGGTTTGAAAGTTGACTTTTGGACCCCTATTGTATACTTGTACATATTAAAATATTCAATTTATTAATTATTTATTATTTTCATAATTTTATATTTTTATAATGTTGTAAATATTACTTATAATAATTATGTGTATTAAAATCAGAATAAAAACATAAATAAAATACAAATAAAAATACTTGTATATATTCAATATATAGGTATTATACATACACTTATACCAATATAAAACATACTTGTATTTTATTAAATATACAAAACATATCAAAAAAATAAAATAAAAATATATTTATGTATATAAAAGTATTTTATAATTTTAAAAAATAAAAACCAAAATAAAATAAATTAAAAATACCTAAATAAAAATAAAATACTTAAATATGTAGATATAGTTACCTATAGGGGTATAAATGCAAACTTGTAAAAATATGTATCATAAAAATAATTAAAAATCATAATAAATTAATTCATAAAATAATAAACATTTTTCATTTTATAATAAAAAATCAATAAAATCATCTTCTATTTTTAATAGATTTTATAAGTATTTTTTTTCCTGCGGATTTTCCTGGTTGGTCCACGTGGACCAACCAGGTGGCTGGAAAGTTGACCCACTGGTCAACTTCCTGGCCTCCTCCTGCAGCATGTCAGAATGACATTTCGCCTCTTTTCTCGAATTTTTCGCCGCTTGTGCGTTGCTCGAGAGAAGATGGTTTCTTCACGAAAGTTGTACCTGGTACAACTGTCATCCGCGCCCTTAGCTCTCCTCGAGCGTTGGACCATCGAGCCATCCGTGATCCCTCCTCGAAAGTGGCCCCTCGCCCATGTTTCAAAAACCGCCCAGCCACCTCCTTTTCATTTTGAACCCATTTTGACCCCTTTTCTCCCGCTCTTGGTGAAGCTCCGGACTGGACGAGGTGACAGCTCGTCCTCCAGCTCATCGGAGGCAAGATTAGAGGTTGAATCGGTGCTTCCAACCATCTCCGGCGAACTTCGCCGTGAGGTACAACCTTGGGTCTCCAACCCCCGAGGTACATTCTTTTTCTTTGTTTTTCTTGCTTTCTGTTATTTACCTTTAGCTTTAGATTAGATTGCCATCCTCCTTTTCGACCGACACCCTTCGATCGCCCACCACTCCATCTCGCCGGAGCTTGCTCCGGCGAGCCCCCATCTTGCCGTGTCCGCCTCATTCCATCCCCTGGTGGCTGCGGCATTTTGCCCGCGGTCGCCCCTAATCCTTTTTGCAGGTATCCCGCGCTGAAGAGCACCATCTGGAGAGGATCTCGCGCCGCCGGAGGAGCACGCCGGCGCCGCCACGTCCGCGCGCACCCCACCTGTCCCGCGCAAGAACAGAAACGAGGGGGAGGGGGGCAAGCACAGCTGCCGTTCATCCGCCCCCCCCCTTTTGATCTCAGCCGCCCATGGCCCAGGGGAGCCCACCGTTGATCATCCTTAGTCCCTGTCCATCCGGGCTGCCACGTGGATAAGTGGGGGGTTTTGCATCCAAACCCCCCACGTTTTTGTGTAATGATCAGAACTCCCTAATCTTTCCTCTGTAGTTGACTATTTTTTGTAAACTTTATAATTAGACCCCCCGGATTTTGAGATTTTGCAGTTTGCCCTTGGCCAGGCGCGTGCCCAGCACGCGCGTCTTGGCGCTTTTGCAGTTCACCCCCGGGGTTTTTGTCTATTGCTGTTCACATCCAAAACACTTAGTTGTAATATAAAACGTTTGGAAAGTTTGCACCTCAGCCCCGCAGTTTCGTATTTTTGCTTGCATACCCCTTCCAGGTGCGCGTGCAAGTCACGCGCACCCTGGGATTTTTTTTGCATAGGCACCCCTGCGGGTTGGGAAATTTACATGCGGTCCATAAACCTCTGAATTACGTTATATATTTTTGTAGCAAATTGCAGATTGGCCCTTTAACTTTCTGAAAATTACGCATATGCCCCTGCGAATGTGGATGTTCTTTTTGCTTCTTGAATTTTTGCATACATCTACAAAACCCAAAAAAAAATCTACAAAAATTAACTTAAGCCTCTGTTGCATAGTAGATTAACGCTATATTTTTATTTTTTAAAAATATTGCATTTTATTATTTATAAAAATTCAAAAATAGCCATTTTCAGCACTGTTTGCATTAGAAAATCACTAAAAAATATCAAAACACTCCAGAAAAATCCCAAAAAAATATATTTTGTTCCTTTTAGTGTGTTTTAATTTCAGACCAAAAATCATTAAAAAATATAAAACCAAACTCTAAAAAATTGTAAAACTCTAAAAACCTTCATAAAAATTTATAAAATCCTTAAAAAACCCAAAAATAGTGTTTTCTTTTCCTGAATTTTCTTTGTTTTATTATCTTTCATTGAAAATTAATTTGGGGAATTTTTGTCACTGATTTCTATTTTATTTCTCCATTTTAAGTTTCAGTCTTGCATTTTCTCTACTGTTTTCTTTATTTTGCTAATTAAAAATACCAAAAACATTTTAAAAATTACCCAAAAATCACAAAAACAGTAAAAAAGCATAAAAAGACTAAAAAGACTTTATTTGCTAATTTTTGGATATTTTTATCTATTTTGATAAATACCTCTTTGTCTCTTTTATTACATTGTCTCTATTTTCCAATATTGAAAAAGAAAATATAAAAAAAATATAAAATACAAAAAGAAAATATAAAATCAGTAAATTAAAAATCAAAATACAAAAATATAAAATTAAAAATCAAATAAAAATTATAAAAATTAAAAACCCACAAAAAAAATTAGCATCATAGACTCTTGATCACATACACACGCATTTTTGAGCACTTGTGCCCCGTTCTACCTGTCTGCTCCCTGTGTTCGACCTCTACAATACTTGCACCTATACACATCTTGTTGTAGAGTTATAATAAATTTTAACTCCGCACATTTATTTTCATTGCTTGATTTATTTGTCGTGGGTTAATTGTTGTTTTAGTCCGAATTTCGTGTGGTCGATTCAGCGACTGAGTTCCCGCCTTGTGTGGAACTTAAGATCACCGATTTTCGGGTTAAACAACTGCCCCATTCGATTGCCTATGGGATGCACTCTCATCTCAGTAATGTGAACACCCATGTCTTGTGTTTGGTCAATCTGGTCTCTGTGGGTGTCACTCACAGCACGTCCCAAATGGGAGGGTGGGTAGTTAGAAGATGAGAAGTCGGATGGGGTTCCGACCTCTCGAGAGAATGAACGTGAGTGATGGGCGTGAAATGAAGAAGCCGCAAAATTCGGCTGGAATGGAAAGTGGCCCATCGTGATGAGAGGAAACTGAAGGGGGGAATGGAGGGATAGAAGGGAGTGAAAGAAAGAAAAGGTAGGAAGGAAGAGAGAGATAGAAGGGAGGGAGGGTGGGTTAGAGACAGAAGGTGACTGCTAATGATAAAGGAAGATGATTGTAACCGACTCACACCAAAGACATACAAAATACAAAGCAAACCCCCAGTTCACCAACTCAACACAAAGTGAAGACCGTGAGATTCGGTCCTTTATCTTTTAAATTTTAGAGTTAAGGTGATCAACGAAAGTTGTACAAACACTTAGGAGGCTTGAATAGGATTTGGGCACTACTCCTTAGTGTGTACGCGAGCAATTAAAAACGCAGACAATGAGGGGATTGCTCTCCCAATACAATGAAGTGGTCAATTACGTTTAATTTTGAAGGTCAAGTTCAATTAGCAGTCCATTTTTTTTAATTTTTGATTTTGTGATTTTTTTGGATATTTTCAAGAATAAACGCCTAACGAGCTTTCCGATTTCCTCTCTGATTAATTTGAATCCAAAAACAGGGGGAGGGATCGAGAAAGCCAATGCACGATCAAACACAATGATGCATGCAGAGATAAAAAAATGCGTACCTTACTCCAGCACTCTACATGCAATATGATCCGCGCATAAAATTAAAGACAGAATATAAACTAACTATATGATGCACGAAGAAATCGGCCTTAGACAAGCAACTTCTATTGATCGTGAAGAACAATAGTTAGCTAACCGAATCGAGTCCGGAGTCCGATCTTGGGAGTCACTCGGTGCCCGCCACAACGGGTCCTGCCAGCGCTGTATGTGACTCCTCACGGCACGTGGTCTCAAATCCAATTAGACTAACTTTTTCAATTAATTTTAGTAAGGTCCAATTACGTTCTATAGGAACAGATATTCTATTAGGTGTTGGGCCTTAGAAATTTTACGTCACAATCAATCAAAATTCCTACGTCTAGGGGCTAAAACTGCGAGAATCAAGTAGTAAGTTATGACGTGAAATCAAAAACACGGAAAACAACGGTGAGGTCCCCCAAGTGCACCGGCACTTGGCGAAACAGACCCCGAGGAAAGTCCAAGTCCAAAGTCCTAAATTATTACAAAAATATTGTTCTCTATCTCTCTCAGAAATAAAAATTCCTTCTTCTTCTCCCTGCTTCTTCTTCCCGTGCGGGTCCTCAAAAAGTAAACTCCAAGTGGTCCAAGCAGTACCTCGCACAAAAATCAAAGAGAGAAGGTCAGAAAGCAATTATGATATAGAGAGACAAGATAGAAAAATGACTACAAAGCCGTGCTCCCCGGCAACGGCGCCATTCTGATGACACGAAAATCGACGCGACTAAGGTAGAAAATAAATCACAATGTCGTTGTCCTTAATCGATCAATTCGGTCAACGAGAAAAATTTGTATTTAAACCACTTCAGAAGATATAAATCAATGAAAACAATGTAAGCGGTCTTTTCGCTATTCTTTTTACCTGGTATAGCGACCAGGGTCGAACACAAGGAGCACGATTGAAAAACTAAGTAGTCAAATTTCAAAAGCTAAATTTTTTTTAGTGGTTTTTGAATTTTTAATATATGGAAAAAGCACAAAAACTGGACAGAAATTAAAACAGAATATAATGCACCTACAGAATTTTTTTTTCGGAATTTCTAGGAACTTTTTTTATTTTTATGAATTTTCAAAGTGTAGGCAAACAAAAAGACACCTTTTTTATTTTTTAAATATATCAAATAAACTCAAAATAATGTGAAATTTTTATACAATGACAAGAATTGTAGCAGGAACATGTGAGAATTTTCTCCAAATTTTTAGAGCAATCCAAGCATTTATTTAAGCACAAAAGGACATACAATTTCAAGTTCTGCAGTACAGGGACTTAGTTGCAGTTATTTATAGTTTTGGCATCAAAAATAAACAACAGAGATAAAATGCAAGGGGAAATCGTGCAAGTTACCCAATAAACATGTACCCATCACATGACCTTCTGAAACAGGGGTCTTTTCGCAAATTTAAACAATTTCAGGGGTACCTCCGCAGTTATTCAAATATCTTTTTTTATTCAAAAGCCTCCAACCCTAGGGCTTCTTCTTCGTTTCTTTTTTTCTCAAGGCAAAGGGGCATGAAGGGTGCCGCCATCTTCTTCTTCTCTTCGGCTGGACGTGGTCACGGCGGGAGGCAGCCCGCTGGAGGGCTGACGACGGAGCGCGGACGGCGCACGGACGGAGGGGAGCTTCCGCGCGAGGAGGTGGAGGGGCGGTTACGCGCGGCCGCGCGCCACGCGGGAGGCGAGGGCGCGGAGGAGGATCGGCACAGGAGCCCGCGCGCGGGCCGCAGGTGGAACGGAAGAGGGCGCGCCGCCCTCACGCGGAAGGGGAGGTCGCGGGGCGCCGCTGGGCTGGAGGGGACCCGACAGCTGCTGGGTCGGTGCGGTCGACGCGAGGTGCGCGGAGGGGGCGACCTGGGGGTGCGCCGCCGCTGCGCACGCGGGGATTGGATGGAGGAGCTGTGGCGCGCGGGATGGAGCACAGGTGCTGGCAGGTCGGGTCTGGCGGGCGGACGGCGCCGCCGCGTGGATCGCTGGGGAGGTGCGGGCTGCGCCGCGCCGCGCAAGGAGGACAAGCCCACGAAGGGGGGGCTGGTTGATGGCGGGTCGCGCAGCGCCGGTGGTGGTGCCGCCTTGCGGAGGCGGCGTTGGAGGTTACGCCTGGAGGGCTCCCGCTGGCGTGATCTGTGATTTTTTTTGTTTATTTATTTATTTTTTTATTTTATTTCCTGCAAAACAATACTTAGAGATAAAAGAATGTTTTTTTTTCTTTTATTATTTTAGATTCTCCTGCAAAACAGATGTTAGAGAGAGAAAACAAATGATTTTTTTATTAGTTATTCATTTTTTTTATCCTGCAAAACAAGGGTTAGAGAAAAAAATAATTTTTTTTGTATTTTCCTGCAAAAATAGATGTGAGACAAACAGGAAGAATATTTTATATTGTTTTTTTATTTATACACAAAAATGGATGTGTGAATGGGGATCCGGTGGAAATGCGAGAGATAGATCCGTGGACTCCGACCACCGTGCGTGGTCGGAGGTGTGTGGTTGCGTGAGGTAGAAAAAGAAATGGCGGGACACGAAAATGAGGCGAAAAGTCGGTGTCGGATGTGGATTAAAGTGTGATGGACTTTTTAATCTAAAAATTAATCACTACTCCTACGCTAAAAATCTAAATCTACGATTACCTAAGGAAAAAGACAGGTAAAAATGGATCTCACCTCGGGGATTGGACAAGCCATGATGGCCTCGACGAAGCTCAAGCCGCTGTCACCGACTGGATCGGAGGCTAGGACCCTCTTCAACAAGAATTCTCTCGGAAACCGGGCTCCTCTCCGCCAAAGATCGATCAAATGTGAATGAGGGAGGAGGAGCCCATTAAAAAGAGGCAAAAAATCAAAAAAGGAAAATATTTACAAAAAAGGAATGTGTTTATTGGATGGATTAATAAAATAATTAAATAAATAAAATAAATAATTAATTAAAAATGAATTTCGTAATTAATTAAAATAAATAAATTAAATAATTTCCAAAAATCAATTAGCCACCTTAATGGTGGCTATTTAAGGCACAAAATCAAATCTTTACATAAAAGGTAAGTTATCAAATCAAATGAATTCAAATAAATCAATAAATTAAATAATCACATATGATTTTCGTAATAAAATAAATTAAATTAATTAATGTGAGACAATTAATTTTTTTGGTAATTTTTATTTAGGGAAATTAATTGTATACATATATTATATACATATAGTATAATGTACATATGTGCAAATAAGGAAATAATTTTTATAAAGGATTTTTTTAATTTTTATTTTTTTTAATAATTTTTTTTAATGAAAACAATATTTACAATATATATTATTTATAAAAAATAAATATAAATAAATATGTTCATCAATTATATAGGAAAACTGTACAAAACACCCCAGAAAATCGACTTTTTATCCGTAACTCCAAAAATAATGAAACCACAGCCATTTGAAAGATAATTTAATTTATAGTATGATGGAAGTGAGTTTGGTTCAATTTGAGCTTGTGTGGAGCCGGAATTGATGTTTCAATTATCACTTTGTGGCTTTTTCTGGGTGTAATTATTTGCAATTTATATAATATTTTATTTTACAAATATTTTTATTATTTACAACACAATTTTATTTACAACTTTTATTTACAAAAATAATTAGTTTGAGGTCAAATTATGTACAAATAAAATAATGTAAGTTTTGTACAAATATACATGAAAAATATTTACAAGATATTTTTGAACGACCCTATCTCCCCCTACTTTATTCCTGGTCGATCAGGTCAAGTCTTGACCTTCTCTCGGGGTTTGGGTTAGTCTGTATTTATTGCATAACTACATCCTTTATTTTTCTTTTCTTTTTCTTTTCTTCTTTATTCTTTTATTTATGTACAAAAAGTGTTAAAAATGCAATTTTAACAAATGCATGCAAAATGGTAAAATTATGAAATTAATGGGTATTTACACGTGTTTGACTAAGAAAATGAAGCTAAAATAAAAGAATAAAGGCGATGAATCGTGGATTCATCATATATCTAAAGTTAATGATTTCTACATATAAAAGATGAAATCTGTGGTAAATTACTTACTTGTCGGCAGGATCGCGAAGAAATTCTTGGATCGTTTTCTTTATCTGTTCGGACACTTTTTCGTAACCAATGAAATCGGTTACTAGATCGCAGAGATACTGATTATTATTCAATCAATTATAGTCAAGGTTAGAAACAGTTGATATCATAATTATAATATACATAGTTGTGAATTCAATGACATAAAAGGATTTGTTTTATTTTTCAGTGGCTTACCTCACTGCATGTGTCACTCTCTTGTCTTCCAATTTCCTCTTTCCCTTGCTTCTCTGCTTCTTGTACAAATTTGTTTGCCTCTCTTCTTTGTTTCAATCTTTTTATTTTTGAGTTCTGTTGCACAGTGACTTTTTCCCTCTTTTTTCTTTTTGTAATAGGCTGTGTGTTCTCATTTTCTGATTTTGAATGGTTACCAATGTTCAGATCGAATGAAGGCATGTCACTCTTGAGAGGTGAATCTTTTTTTGTTGTATCTTGAGATTGATACAGTGGATCTTTATCACAGATTTCAAAAATCAAATTCTGAAGTCTTTCTCCGATAACTGAGTCATTAGGTTCCAAATCTCCTGCATTTACATCAGATACATTTCGTGTTGTTGCATCCATCCCTTGGTCATTGTCATCAATGTCACCTTCATTTTTATTTCCAGATATATTCTCCAAAGTTTCTTCTGAATCTAATGTTTTATGACGAAGATCATTCATATCATGATCATGAACCATTTTTATTTTTTCATTCAGCTCCGTAATCATAGTTGTCAACGTAATATTCTCCTTCTTCAATTCTGAATTTATTCTGATATGTTCTTCAACTTGTATCCTATATGTTTCACTTATTTCTTTGATCTTCTCTTTCAGCTCCTCTATCTCAATCGAAAATGCATCACACATACATGTTTTTTGTTTCTTTTTTTTACAATGTCTGCACTGGAAAACCAATCATCTTTTTTTGGACAGTCATCTCTCCCAGCTGTTGCTTTCCTTTCCTTTTTAAAGCATCATCTGGTACTGGGATTGGTTGTACGATCAAAATTTCAGGTCTTCTAACCGCAAAACCATCCATTGTAAACTTCTCAAAAGGAAAGACATACTCGTCTGCTCCTATCTTTACAATTTCATTTTTTTGAAGTTGTAAAGCAGGCAATATCTATATAAACAAGATAATTTATTATTGGAAAAAAAATCAAATTACGAGTCATTCAGTATTTTATTAATCATCTCAAAAAGGCTTACTTGATCACAACTTATTGAAATCAATGTTCTTGAAACTCCTTTGATTGATCCAGCCCACTTCCTTATTCGTGGCCTAAGATCTCTACTGACCACAAGATCCTTCCAGCAGTACTCCATCATCCATACCTGATACATTGGTGTTATTAATATTTTTTTATCATTTAATAAAATATATTTTCAAAATACTCACATATAAGCAGGCAACACATCCTGTAAGGTAACCAAGAGTTACCCTTGATGAACCTGCTCTTCTCTTCTGAACTCTACTCACAACATCATCCATGTTGAATAGTATCATCCTTGCTACAGCCCCAGACCAGTTAAAGTATCTTGTATCTTCAAGTGATTCTACGTAGTGTAACAAATCTTTCGGAAAAGAATATGAACTGTCTGGGAAAAGGAATGTCGCAAATATCAAAAGTATCAAGCATGTAACATAAATAGAGACAGAGTTGTGATCATCTCTATTGTAGTAGTCCTCGAGTATGTTATTCAACTTCCTTCTATTGAAAATCATTCCTTCTGCAAACATTTTGTAAGATATAAAAGATTTCCATTGAAGGTGTCTTCCTCTCACTATTATTGAAAATCCGGAGCTTGGCAGGCCCAAAATTGCCCCAACTTCTTCATCACTGTAACTCACTACCTTGTTCCCAAATCTGAAATTTCTGCCTCCTTGGTATTGCTCAACCAACCATTGAAGATTTTTTCTTTGTATGTCAACATGGCTAATGTTAATTATTCTCCCAAAAGCTGTCTTTGACAGTAGTGCTTGTTGTTTGGGCGTGGGTCTATGGTTATCAATGAACTGAACAAAATGTTCAATGTAGCACCTATGTTGTACATAACCTTTGCCTAAAGAAGAGAAAAAATATATTGTGTTTGAAATAATCAGTGATTTTGTTCTTACAAATAAAAAACCCAATTTATATCTAAGTAAAAAAAAGTACTCATACTTCCAAAATCATCATTAAGCTTCAGAGCATCCTTATCAACATCGAATTCCTTTGTTTTGATAAATTGTAGTTGTTGTCCTTCTGTTCATACCCGTTACCAGAGATAAAATTTGTCTAAAATTGTTAAAATAGTCGTATAAAAATGAAAATATACTTAATTTTGATTTGCTGCTTCGGCCGATGGATCTGGAGTTCCATCTTCGCACCCCCACTGTATTGATCTGAGTCTTCATCCCGTTGCCTCGTTGGTTCAACCAGGTTGGATTGCATCTCCTCCATCATCGCCTGATGTCCCTCTTTTCTCCTAAGATAGTGATTTCTCGAGTGGAAGCTCTCTCCTGGATCGAATAGCTAGAAGATCGCCCGCCTTGCCGTCGTCGCCCTTATGCGGTAAGTTCTTTTTGATTAATTTCAAATTAGGTTTTCTTGTAACTTTATTTTATGAATATACTTCATATGTTAATTTCCTTAAATTCGATTCAATTTACTCACATAACTCTTTATTTGAATTATTGGCAAGTTTGTATTTTTTGAAATTAAAAGGGAGCTCGTTTTTGGTTTTGACTAAAAATAGAAAGAATTTGAATTTTTAAATTACAAATTGATTTATTTTAATCAATGAGTAATCATTAATTTGGTAATTAATTAATTATCGAAAACTTCATTTCCCCTTTTTCCTTTGCTCTTCAACCATTGGTAGCTAGCTTTTGCTGTTGAGAATCATTTCTGCTTTATCTTCTCCAAGTCTAAACAGGTCAGTATTTTATCTTCATCTACTCAATATGTTTGTTCTTCATCTTTTTTCCTTTGTTTAAAATTCCAGTATATGTTTTCATCAATCTTTATGCACAATTTTAATGTAAAAGATTCATTTTTGCGTTTAGCGTTTGATTCTTCGAATCAGACATCTGTTTCTCGTAAAAAATTATTCATAGCATCTGCAATCTCATTCTAAAGCGAAATTTTCCTGTTGTATATAAAATCACTAATTTAATTTTTCAAATCCGTAATTCAGGATTTCATACATTGTTTAGTTATCAATGCTTATGTTCTCTATTGAAAGCATCAAAAATTTCAAAGATAAAATTTTTAATATGTTATATAATTCAAATTTCACCATGAGAGCATCATTGTCAGCATGTAACATGTATATCTTACCATTTTATTTGTAGAATCGGGAACATAAAACCAAGCGGAAACTCAAATTGTAGAATAGAAGCTGAAGATGTAAACTATAACATGCTTTGTAAAATATAGACTGATAATGTAAAATAGATGCAACATTGGCAATTACTTAATGCAAAATGTAAGAGAACTCAATAAAATACACTCAAATCTTGTAAAATAAATTTTACATTTGTAATATATTAACATACAATTGTAAGTATAGGTGATCAAGATTCTGAGAAAATAAATATACATTCCTATACGTTACGTTCATATATTAATTGAGATATACATTAACATAATAGTGTAGCCTTTTGTAAAATATACAATTTACACGTAAAATATGAAAAGTGTTGGTAAGCTTTTTTAAAAGTTTGTAAAAAATATTCTACAGTTATCATAATGACATTGTAAAATATTTTATAAAATTGTAGTTGTCGTTTGTATCGTGTAAATTATAGATATAAAACGTAATTCAATGTTACATTTCCTTATGTCTAAATTTCTAATTATGTATATCCGTATACGAGAGTTTGCAATGTCTTTTTCAATTTCGTATTTTATTATGCAGCCGAATGTAATTTTTTTAACTTAATATGTGTAAAATATGTCTACGTCTTTTAGCATTTTTCCGTATAAGCGGTAGATTATATGCTGTAAAATATGACATAAAGATGTAAAATAGCACAATATTTTGTAATATCATAACAGATTATCTCAAAATAAGTTGCTTTTAATCAACCGAGACTTTGCGGAAATGCTGTGTTCTTAACCATGCTTATTTGCTAAATATAGAATGATTTGTGACGTGTAAAATTTTATTTAGCATTAATTTAACCATCCCTCATTTTAGGAATGTTAGTTGTCACGAAAACCACATAGTGGTTTCAATCTCCTTCGTACAATCTTCATCCCACGGCCTAAGATGAAACCTTTCCTTAATCAAGGAAAGGTGCCACCTCAATTCAAGTGCACCCTATATATATATATATATATATATATATATATATATATATATATATATATATATATATATATATATATATATATAGGGGGCTTATCGAATGGGCCCTGTGCCCATTTGAGATGAGATGAGCCCACTCATATTTTACCAATATTTTTCATCATTTTGAGTTCAATGCTTATTTATTTACAGTTGTTATATCATATTCTTACTATTAGTAACTATTTTCGTATAAACAAAATCTTAGATTCATAAGAAATGGTCATTAGTAAGAATAAAAATGAGACTAGTAATGCAAATAATAATACAATCATTTTGTATGAATTCAAGGTTTTTTTTCCTGAAAATAGTTACTAGTAGTAAGAATATGATATAACACTTGTAAATAAATACCTATTAAGCTCAAAATGATAGGAAATAATGGTAAAAAATGAGTGAGCTCATCTCATCTCAAATGGGCACAGGGCTCATTGGATAATTTCCCTATACATATATACATATATATATATATAGGGCTTATCCAGAGGGCACTGTGCCCATTTAGGATTTTTAAGCACGCGTTATCATCCGTGTGATGATGATCAAGCAGTTCTGAGTAAAATTGATTAATTTCTAAAATTAGCGCTAAGAATGAGTTGCCATAACCACCCAACGCACATTACTCGCAATTTAATTCCTTTTTTTGAGCATCTTATATTTCCAATTGTATCGAGTCCTTAAAAAAAGGAAGACGGTTTTGGAAAGATACATTTAAATCATCAATTTCGTATCGAAGAAATAATCATTGTACATTTGATCAGTAATGTAAATAATGTACTCAAGTAATTATGTGTTGCGAGATCAGTAATACTGAAACACTTGTCAGTATTTTACATATGTAATATTACATTATACAGAGATCAGTAATTCATTCATGTTACTCAAGTAATACATATTCAGAACTCAAGTAACTATTGTTGTGAGATCAGTAATTAAGTATGCGAATTACTAATGCCCATACAATAAGTACTGATTACAAATGTCCATTTTACTGAAGTTATTTTGATTGTTACTAATGTTATAGTTACCTAATACTTTGAGTCTTACTGAAGCACTTTTTATTTACTTATATAACATTTTTAATTACTTATAATGTATCGAGTGTTACTGATGGCAATACAATAAGTTACTGTCACATTATTTTTTATACTTATTCCAACTTATTTATTCCATTACATTCTTTTACCTACAATTTATTACATGTTACTGATGCTTCTATATATCTTACTTGTTTTATTCTTTATTTTGAATTACTATCGAATCACACCTTCTTTACTTATGTAGCCTATTTAATTACTTGCAATACGTCAATTGTTACTGAAAGTCGCACATAAATTACTTAATTATAGTTATATGGTGAACATCTAAATTTCAACTGTCTTGTAGTCCATTTAGATGATGTTTTTTTGCTCTCGCTCCTCCGAATAACAGCAGCTTCTTCAAGACACCAAATTGTTGCATTATTCTGCAAGAAACAATAAGTTAATTTATATCCGTGAATAGTAATAATTGTATAAAGAAAAGCAACTCAGCAATATACTCATTTCAGTAAGAATCATTCAATGACAAGTAACATGTAATGAATTGCTAGTAAAGTTTGTTATATGACAAGTTACTTGTAATGAATTGTTAGAAACTCAACAATATACTCGCTTCAGTAAGAATCATTCAATGACAAGTAACATGTAATGAATTGTTAGTAAAGTTTGTTATATGACAAGTAACTTGTAATGAATTGTTAGAAACTCAACAATATACTCGCTTCAGTAAGAATCATTCAATGACAAGTAACTTATAATGAATTGTTAGTAACGTTTGTTATATGACAAGTAACTTGTAATGAATTGTTAGTAACTCAGCAATATACTCGCTTCAGTAAGAATCATTCAATGCTAAGTAACTTGTAATGAATTGTTAGTAAGATTTGTTATATGATAAGTAACTTGTAATGAATTGTTAGTAACTCAGCAATATACTCGCTTCAGTAAGAATCATTCAATGACAAGTAACATGTAATGAATTGTTAGTAACGTTTGTTATACGACAAGTAACAATTGTGTTAACATTAGTAACATAAAATATCTCATTAGTAAATTACTTAAATATATCAGTAACTCAATATATTTTCAAATTAACGCATAAAAAATAACAATTGTATTTACTGTAACTTTTTATTATATGAAATCAAAATACCTTCGATACAAAATCAACTAGGACTACAAATCGTGTATCAAAATGAATAAAAATGATATTGTGAATACCATTTCTCATATTTCAATCATACTTCTCGAATAAATATTGCTTACGATCAAAAATATGTATTATTCGTAATTGCTTTTGAAATATGCCGATCACAATCCATTCGCGAATTAACCATGAACGAAACCTAATGAAAAAATATTATCAAAGAAAAAACAACAAATAAAACGCAGGATCAATGAAAATATAAAATCAACAATTGAAATACAATACCTTTGGCGAGCGAAAATCGTCTCCAATCGATAATAAAACACAATGATTCGTGAGAACGATCGCTCGATCCCCTCTCAAAATGTGACAAAATGGATTTTTTCTCAATACAATATCAGACGATACCAAAAAAGTCTACTGCTATTTTGGGAAATTCATTAATATTCAAAATTAAAAGCATTGTTGCTACCATTGCCGTTCCTAAAATCATGGGATTAAGAGATTTAATCTAACGGTGGATAATACGGGCTCATTTTATCCAAATGGGCACAGTGCCCTCTGGATAAAAATCCTATATATATATATATATATATATATATATATAGACACACACACGATCACGGTACCTCTCGCGAGCAAAGCAAGCGCTCTACCTTTTTAGCTACATCCCCAATTTCGACGTGGGCTTTTTTAAGTAAACAGTTTTCTTTTTCTTTTTACGGTCAACTTCAAGGTTTTAAAAATTGGATCGGACATTGAACCGATCAATCTTCGGTTTGGTCCAATCGAGCTGGACCGTCGATCCAAACCAGTTAGATCGGTGATGACTGATAACCCAAAAATCCGAGTGACTAAGGCAAAGGCAAAGGAATGGTCGTTGTGACCTCAATCAATCGGATGGGTATATCAAGAAAAATCGAACCGCGAAACGAGTCAAAAATCAAACAAGGCAAAACACGCGGTCCTAGCTATGTGATTAACCTGGTATAGCTCCCAGGGTCGAACACAAGGAGCACGGGTTGGCTCGAAAGCCTACGAAGTAGTCAAAATGAGATAAAATACAGAGAAAATATTTTTGGGGATTTTTAATTATTTTTTGATTTTTTTTTGAAATTTTTAATATATGAAGAAAATGAGAAAAGCAAAAACAAGCACACTTGAGCAATTTATTTAACACACCAAAAATGATGCAAAAATTAAGGAAAAATTGTTTTTAAGTTTTTTTGGTTTTTAAGTGTTTTTGGTGAGTTTTTGAGATTTTTCTAATGGGTAAATTATTTTCTAAAAATCAAACAGTGCTGAAAATAAGAGGTACTGTCCAGCAAGGCTTAAGACCCAAAGATAAAATATTCTTGGATCTCAAGAAGCCCTGAAGGTAATTTTCCTATAATCTAGAAAGAATAAGGAAAATTTAGGCACCCTAATTATTGTTTTTGAATTTTTACTTTATTTATTATAATTTTTATGAGTTTTTAGGGGTTTTTCAATTTTTAGGGTTTTTAAGTGATGAAAAATAGCCAAAATGGCCTGGAAAATCACACAACAAGCAGACTACAGTATCTAATTTTTTTAGAATTTTTGGGGGTGATTTTGTATTTTTTTTGGTATTTTTAAACCTAGACAGTAGCTAAAAAGGCTATTTTTGAATTTTTAAAAATACTAAATAAAAGCGAAAATGTCCTCAAAAATCACAGAAATTACTACACCATGGCAGGAGCCATGTGTCGAAATCTCATTGGATTTGGAGGTGATTTACTATTTTATTCAAAAATGCAAAGAGGGTACAGTGCACAAGGACCAATGTGCGAATACCCGAGAATCTGGGGGCTCTGGTGCAAATTACGCAGCAAGTCACGTGCGTGGCGCGTGGCTGGGGCACACAGGGGCTTATCTGTAACAAAAACCTACTCCTTGGACCTTTTGGTAACTGGTACCAGAAAGTCCAAGGGTATGGCTGCAAATATACCACTAAAATTCGCACATGCGTGAATACAAAGCTCACAGGGGTATAACTGCAATTAACGGAAACTATTTCTTCATTTCATAACAGCCCAGATCTACAGGATAAAAGATGTAAAAAGCCCTAAGCTACACGTGACGGCGCACGTGGTCACATACAAACAGGGGCATACATGCAATGAACAACAACCACAAGGTCCACAGTGCAAATAACCCTATGTAAATAAAGTTTTAAAACTATTTACAGGACTGGAAATAAAATGACAAACTAGGAGGGGGCCCTAAGATATTTACCCCTTTATTGGTCGACGGCCAGATGCGCGCCACGTGGTGGATGAACGGTCAGGATGGGCGGCGCTCTCCTTCTCTTCTTCTCTTGGGCTCGATCGACGGTACGAGGGAGGCCACATGGAGGATCTAACGTCTGGGGCTCAGGTGCCTCTCTCCTCTGCTGCCAACGGTCCGGATGGGCTCCTCAGATGGATCGACGGTCGCTGCTCCTCAACAGATGGACGGCTGGGATTAGAACTGGAGCGGAGGAATCATCGGACGGCTCTGGAGGATGATGGAGGAACTCGACGCCGGCGAACTTCGCCGGCCTCGTGCGTGAACTGCGGTCCTCCTCAGCTGCTGCTAATGATCGGAGAAGATCCGCTGGCTCGTCCCGCAGCTGATGGTGGTGGCCGATGGCCCAGCCGAGCCCTGGAAAGGCTCCGGCGAGGCTGGCGGCGCGAAGCTCCGGTCTTGAATGTAAGGGGGGCTCAGACACTCCCCTTTGAACCTGCAAAGCACTCACAAAGCTTCGCGGGTCGAGGGCAAAGTGCCTCGACCCAAAGAAGCGGGGTGAAGATGATCGGCGCGGTGGGGCGAAGGAGCTCCGGCGAGCGGAAGACGGTGGAGCTCGAATCCCAGCTCCGGGGCGAGCTGGGTTGAGTGGCTAGGCGAAGAACGTGCGTGAGGGATAGGCGAAGGCGATGGGATGCTCCGATGATCGAAAGATGAAGCGAGATAGCAGGAATCACAGGAACACGGCGAACGGTCGATTTGGGGGTAACTCGAAATTAGACTAATCAAGAAGGAACGGAGGTTACCTAGGTGGTGTTGTAGACTATGCTGGAGCTCAGCTGGCTCCTGGTCCTCGCCTCAAGGGTCGTCAACTCCCGAGGCTCGAGCTCCGGGTGGTCGTCGGAGCACGGCGGCGCGAAGCAGCCAGATCGATGGTCGAACACCTCCTCCTCGCTGCGACACCGGCGGGGGCAAGCTGTCACCTTGCTGGTTGCGATGGAGCTCACAGGAAAGAGAATGGGGAACCAAAGATGGCGTGAAAGTGCGGCGGAGCTCGACCTTTATAGTGCTAGGGGTCCGGGAAGGATGGAGTCGGGTACGACGATCGGCGCGCGGATCCCTATGCAAACCTCCGGGCGAGGATCTCGGGTGCATGCAGATGGATTAGGGCCCGGGGTTTGCGGGTTTGGCATTCGGATCAGATGGGGAAAAGATCGAGAAGTCGGGTCCAGAAGAAGATCCGCGGCTCTGGTGGTCCTGGGGGAGGTGTTGACCGGGGGTCAACAATCCCCCGTGGACCAATCAGAGCCCGCCAATTATTAGAATTTTATTTGATTTTTTTGAGGCCTTAAATGGCCGAATTTTCAAAAACTTAAAACATGAAAAATGTTTGTTTTAATTTTTTCTATTTTTTTGTGATTTTTAATTAATTTTTGGAAATTAACATAAGGTATATACAATATAGGTTTATATAGGTATATATATACAATATAGTATTTTTAATTTTGATTTTTAATTAGTTATTTTTATACATTTTTATTCCCATTTTGTATTTTATTTATTTATAAGATAAAATGAGGAATAAAATACTATTTTTATTTTATTTTTATTATTTATATTCATAAGGGAAATAATTATTTATTTACACTTATATACATGGTAGATATACAAGGTATTTTTGTATTTTTAATTTTGTAATTTTTATTTGATTTTTGGTTTAATTCTTTTTATTTTATTTATTTACAAAACATAAAAAGAAATATTCACAAAAAGTTATAGAAATAAGTAACTTTATTTTCAGGGTGAAATAGGTAAAGGATGGTGGTCTTATGTACATGGTGAAGGTGTATTTTTGGTTCTTTTCTTGATTTTTAGATTTTTATTTTGTTTTTAATGGCTTATAAATATGTACACAATATATACAAGTGTATTTTTGGATGAGGAAAATATTATTTATTTATTTACATAAATATTTGCATATGAGCCCCTATCTCCTTCTACTTGTGGCTTTTATGCGGTCAGGCCCATGCTGAGCCCTCCCTTGGGTTAGGTTGCTCAATATTTATTCTAAATATTTCCCTCTTTTTCTTTTTCTTCTTTATTCTTTTATTTTTGCACAAAAACATGCTAATTACATATATTTACAAAATGCATGCTTTTGCTAATTATTGCTATTTACATATATCTACATGTATTTGCAAAGGTTTTTGTAGCTAAAATATAAGAATAAAGAGTGATGAATGGGTATTCATCACCCCCCTATACTATACTTTGCTAGTCCCTTAGCAAACACTTATTTGAAGAAGAAGGGAAAAAGAAAGAAACAGAAAAAGAAAAAGAGGATGTACATGGATTAAGGTTGAGTTATTAAACTTTCCTTCATTAAATTGAAATATGGAGCTTGATCAGATCTTTGGATTATTGATGTGTCGGAACCTTATTTGGACTTAAGCTTAAAACTCAACAGCCTCTAAGTTCCACTAATCTATGGACAAGACTCCTCAATAAACCAGATCAGAACAAGTCTACATACACAAACTCTAATGACCATGAATCTTTCCAAGCAGTGTAAGTGATATGTGGCTCTCCACCTCAGAAGCAACAAAGAAACAACCTCCCTCAACCTGGTAACTCTAATGCCTCGGTCTAGCAACTCTTTCCTCGAGAAGCGGGGTATTCCCTTCTAAGTTCAAGTGCAACCGGCTCAAGAAGAGGGGGAAGAAGTATATAGTTTTGGAAGCCTAGCCAGTGTAGCTAGGTCTCCCGCTGCAAGCTTCATGAGATGTAACATGAATACCATAAGCTTTGCTTTATTTCACTATGTACACTCCGGTGGGGTTATTAAATTTTCAATCCGACCCACCACTTTTTTGGAGTTCTTTTTGCATTTTTGCATTTTTTTTTCAAAGACTTCTGTACAACATATCTACATGGTGCAGCATATATATACAAGAAATTTCCCCTTGAGCCAGTAGACTATCCCTCTTTTGAAGCTTTATTGCAACCCACAGCTTCTGTCTTTAGCCTTCATCACCACCAGACCAAGTTGAGGCGCACTTCCTTCACTAGAAGAAGAAGAGAGGTTCCGCCTAGAAGTACTACCCTCATATGCTACCCCAAGCCAAAGGAAACTGCCTCCTCACTACCTCATCCGTGGAGAGCCATGTGTAAGTGCAGGTGCAAGTCAAGCCATTGTCTCTAAGAGTCATGCGTGTGTTGTTAAGTGCTCTACTTAAGCTCATCAAGATGACATATGCTCATAGCCTAGTGGACTCAAAGAATTAAGTCCTTATGGACCTGAAAAGCCTTAACCCTAAGTCCTATAAGGTTCCTCTTAAAGTTTAGTAGATTAAGATCTTATTCAAGCTCCATTTCTCAATTTAATTCCAGGCTTAGTTTAAATGTCAACTCTCATCCAGGAAAAACTATATACATATATGTACACAAGATGCTATTTACAAATATTTTACAATCATGCAAAATTTTTGAAAAATGTTTTGAAATCATGGATAATGATGATGCATGAGGTGCAAGTTTTGCAAAAAGATATTTACAAACATTTACACAAGATTTTTGCAAACTTTTGATTTTCAAAACATTTTGGAAAAATTTTGTACTATATACATAATTTTGATACGGAATATTTACACAAGCTTTACACAAAAGATTTTTGAAATCATTTTTACAAAAATACTTTGTACACTAGCTATGTATGTGCAAGGATAAAAGAGGTTTATGTACATGAAAAATTTTAAATTTTTGTGATTTTTAGCCATTTTATTTATTAACACACTCACACAAAGTACGAGTTATGGCTAAAGTATATATGAAATATATACACACCCCCCCTATACTTAGCTCGAGCGATGTCCTCAGAGTGATCAAGAGCGATGAAGAAGACATAACTCGTGCTTAGTAAAAGGGAAGTGAAAAGGAATGGCTAGGTACAAGAACGAATGAATGAATAGAATGAGAGGAACTCGGTGGTTTCCCCCTATACTTAGGATTAACTAATCCTAAGTATAGCAAGCTGTACATGAAGGGAAAGCCGAGTGAAGAAGATACAGAATCTGCCCCCCCTATACTTAGGGTAAAATATCCCTAAGTATAGGCAGCAAAACAGGGGCAGAACGAATGAAAAGAATACCCGCAGGTCCGACATCCCCCCTATACTTAGGGTAAAGTACACCCTAAGTATAGCATAATCATAAGATGAGGAAAGGGATGTGGGACTAAAGAATAGAATGATATGGACAACTGGATCTATACAGGCGGAGGAACAGTGAAAATCAGGCGTGAGATGCAAAAGATGTGAGTCAAGAGACCACATCTCACGCAAAATGAATAGGGGCACAAATAATAACGTCCCGCGGCTCATGATCTAGAAATGGCTTGAGCCGCTGGCCATTCACTCGAAAGGTGCTCTCAGAAGACAACTCGGATATATCAATACTACCATTGTCGTGCACCTTTCTGACGAGAAAAGGTCCCTTCCATTTGCTCTGTAGCTTCCCTGGAAATAGTCTAAGCCTCGCATCAAACAGCCATACCCTCTGTCCAATCTCAAAATGCTTGTGGCTGATATGAGAATCATGCCACTCCTTCACTTTTTCCTTATAATGTAGGCTGCTTGAGAAAGCTGCATCTCTAAGCTCCTCCAGGGCAGCTAACTCTGCCCTCCTCTGGTCTCCCATACCATTTGGATCCATAAGAATATCAGTGACTGCCCAAAGTGACTTGTGCCTCAGCTCAACAGGTAGATGGCATGGCTTGCCATAAACGAGGCGAAAGGGAGATGTACCCAATGGAGTCTTGAAAGACGTCCGATATGCCCACAAGACCGAGTCCAAAAGCTGTGACCAATTCTTTCGGTCAGGGCGGACGACTTTCTGCAGAATAGTCTTGATCTCCCTGTTCGACACCTCAGCTAGACCATTCGTCTGTGGATGGTAAGGTGTGGCAACACGATGGTCTATACTGAACTCGCTAGCAAGGGCCTTCACCTGGTCGTTGATGAAATGAGACCCCCCATCAGAAATAAGAACTCGTGGAACCCCGAACCGCGTGATGATATACTTCCTCAGAAATCTGCAAATTGTCCTCGCATCAGCGGCTCGGGTGGGGATAGCCTCAACCCAACGACTAACATAATCCACGGCCAACAGAATGTACTCAAATCCCTGACTCTTAGGGAATGGACCCATGAAATCGATGCCCCATGCGTCAAAAACCTCACAGAAGTGAATGGGCTGCATCGGCATCATATCACGCTGTCCACAAGTGCCCATCCTCTGACAGTCAGTACACCACTTCACGAACTCATCCGAGTCCTTGAAGAGGGTAGGCCACCACAAGCCGGATTGGAGCACTTTCTGTGCCGTTCTCCTCCCAGAATGATGTCCTCCTGCCTCAAGCTTGTGGCAGTAAGTGAGGACGCTATGGTGTTCCTCCTGAGGAATACACCGACGCCAGACGCTATCCCCTCCTTCGTGGTAAAGGATGGGATCCTCCCAGTGGTAGGACTTGGCCTTCGCAAGGAAGGTCTCAAGCCTCTGCCTGGGCCAATCTTGTGGGACTTTCCCAGCAACGAGAAAGTTCACAATATCGGCATACCACGGGAGTGAGGCGATAGCAAGGATCGCCTCATCTGGGAAGGTATCTCGAATAGGATCAATCTGCTCAGAATCCTCAGGCTGCTCTAATCGGGAAAGATGATCCGCCACCACATTCTTAACTCCAGGCTTATCCTTAATCTCAATGTCGAACTCCTGGAGTAGAAGGATCCATCTCGTCAATCTGGCCTTGGCATCCTTCTTTGCCATGAGGTACCGGATGGCGGTATGATCTGTAAACAAAGTCACTCTAGATTCAATGATATATGATATGAACTTATCTAGGGCAAACACTACTGCTAGCATCTCCTTCTCTGTGACCGTATAATTCCGCTGGGCGGAATCCAATGTGCGGCTAGCATAGTGTATGGCGAATGGCACTCCATCCCTCCTCTGTCCCAGCACTGCCCCCACGGCAAAATCGGAGGCGTCCGTCATGATCTCGAATGGGAGAGACCAATCAGGCGGCTGGAGAACAGGAGCCTCTATAACATGTTGCTGGAGAGTCGCAAAAGACGAGAGACACTTGTCATCTACAAGGAACTCGGTGTCTTTCGTCAAGAGGTCAGTCAACGGTCGGGCAATCTTGCTGAAATCCTGAATAAATCTCCTATAAAATCCAACGTGCCCCAGGAATGACCGTAACTGCCTCAGATTGGACGGCGGTGTGAGTTTTCTAATGACATCCACCTTGGCCGGATCAACCTCCATGCCCCTGTTGGAGATGATGTGGCCAAGCACCGTCCCTTGAGTCACCATAAAGTGACTCTTCTCCCAAGATAGCACCAAATGGAACTCAATACATCGCTGGAGTACCCGGTCTAGGCAGTCAAGACAGGAGTCGAATCCGTCGCCGTAGACCGAGAAATCGTCCATGAAGACCTCTAAGCAATCCCCTACCATGTCCGAAAATATCGACAGCATGCACCTCTGAAAAGTCGCAGGGGCGTTGCATAGCCCAAATGGCATGCGTCGGAAAGCGTATGTGCCAAAGGGACAGGTAAAGGTGGTCTTCTCCTGATCCTCAGGAGCGATGGCCACCTGGTTGTAGCCCGAGTACCCATCCAGGAAACAATAATGGCTCTTCCCTGCCAGTCTCTCAATGATCTGGTCAATAAAAGGCAGGGGGAAATGGTCCTTCTTGGTGGCCTGGTTGAGTCTCCTGTAGTCAACACAGACCCTCCAAGAAGTGGGTACTCGTGTAGCGATCTCCTCTCCCGACTCACTGATCACAGTCGTGATGCCCGTCTTCTTGGGCACCACATGCAAGGGGCTGACCCACTTGGAGTCGGAAATGGGATAAATAAAATCTGCACTCCACCATTTTGATATTTCTTTCATCACGACCTCTCTCAGGTTGGGGTTCAGTCGCCGCTGGAACTCACGCGACGGCTTCGCCCCCTCCTCAAGATAGATATGGTGGGAGCACACTGCTGGACTAATCCCATGGAGATCCGCTACGCTCCATCCGATCGCCTTGCGGTTCTTTTCAAGAACCCCCATCAGACGGGATTCTTGCTCTCCAGTCAACTCGGCTGAGATGATGACTGGGTACATCTCTGAATCGCCCGCAAGGAATCGATACTTCAGCGAAGTAGGGAGCGGCTTTCGCTCTGGAATGCTGGGTGCTGGCAAATCTGGCTGTGGAAGAAACCGAGTGAAAGCTGCAAGGTCGGCCACATCTGCCTGGGAAAGTGAAAGCGTACTCTCGCAAACTGGATTGGGAGAAGGCAGCTCAACTGTACTGTCTCTGCTCTGCTCTGCCTCTACCTCCTCCTCTGTAGGCTCAGGTGAACTCAGGTCTGGCATCTGATCATAACAATCTGCCCAATCAGACTCTGAATCCGAGGGATCTGCATCAGAAACGGTGGCATCAGTACCACCGGAAAACAAGGTGGCCTCAGCACCACCATCACGAGTCACTGTGCTGCGATCGAGAACCGGCTCTGCTGCCGTAAAGGTATCCGGAACCAGGTCTGTGCTCTCCAGACCCTCCTCTGCTATCGTCTCCACATCAGCTGTATCTGAAAGTGAGAGGGTGGTCTGTGTCTCCAGGTCTGCCCAAGCTGCCTCATCGTCTGAAATCACAAAATCGCAGTCCTGGTGGATGTCTGGCTCTGCGTCTGTCAGCTGCTCTGAATCGGTACTCGCATCTGAGCGGGCTCTGAGTCTGGCTCTGTAATCCTCAACCGTCTCTATTTGTATACTCTCGCCCTCGACGCGAAAGTACACCTTCCCGCTATCATGATCAGTCACCGCCTTAGCTGTGGCCAAGAACGGACGACCAAGGATGATGGGGGTATCGGTCACTGACTCAGGGATCTCCATGTCCAACACTACGAAGTCCACGGGGAATTTCAGGCCCTGAATCGTGACGATAACGTCTCGTAACAACCCCTTCGGCCTCTTGACAGATCGATCAGCGAACTGAAGGACTGTCCTGCTCTGTCGAAGAGTGCCCAACTCGAAGCGGTCGAGAAGGGCTGCCGGAAGAAGGTTAATCGACGATCCGCTATCTAGAAGAGTACGGTCGAACCTCTGCTCACTAATCTGGCATCTGACATACGGGGCCCCTGCATCTGGCCTCTTGGCTGGCAGACGGTTCTGGATCGCGAAGCACGTGGCTTTCGTCAGCACATGTATCTCTGAAGTATGGTTCCTCCTCCTCCTCCTAACTGTAGTCCTCTCTCTCAAAGATCTCTGGAGAAGGGGGATGTGCTGCAAAGCCTCCTGGAGGGTCAGCTGAATGTGAAATCGATCTATCATGCTCTGGCTGAACTCCTCAAGCTCTCTCTTTTTGGGATTTTCTGATTTCTTCCCCTTCCCCATCTGAAGGGCTCTAGGGAAGGGGATCACTGGGTCCTTCTCAGATGAAGGACTAGGAAAAGATCTGCGCGGTTCAAGGACCGGATCCACACATACATCATGCACCACAGTGGGACCAAAAGAATGTAAACCTTTTTCCTTTATTCATCACAGAATCCTGAGATACATGACCATGAGGAAAAACAACAACTCTCTCTCTACAGACACCGGTGGCCTCAGTACCACCACGGATGGGCTGCTCTGCTGCTGCTGGTGAAGGTAGACGTCGGGCGGCATCAGTACCGCTCGCTGTTTCGGCTGCTGCTGGGGTGGCATCAGTACCACCTCCTCGATCTGGTGAAGTGGCGGCCTCAGTACCGCCTGTGGGATCAGCATCATCGGTGGCCTCAGTACCACCGTCATCGACTGGAGCGGCCTCAGTACCGCTCTCCTCCCTCCTCCTGGGGCGCCTCTGGATGGTGCTCAGCTGAGGCGCCGCCGCCGGCTGGGGTCCTACCGCTCCTAAGCGTGGCAAAATCAACATCAAACAGATCTGAAGACGTATCATCAAATGGATCGCTAGAAGTGGCTAACTCAGTATGTACTACCTGCTCAGACTTCCGCTTCAGGTTGTTCGGATTGGGCTCTATCTGTGCAGGTATGGCGGCCTTCCCTCTCACCAAGTCCCGCATCTCCTGGCGGAACTCATCCATCTCCTGTCTGAAGGTCGCCTGCTGGTCCGTGAGGAGGCGGGCGATATCATCCAAGGCAGGGCTCTCGTGGGAGCCCGACGGGTAGCCTCTCTGTGGGTGAGGCTGCTGGTACTGCTGTGGGTGAGAGGGGTAGGACGGAGGGTGCTGCTGGTGCTGGTATCCCGGGTGAGCTTGCTGCTCACGTCTCCCAGACTGTCCCTGCTGCTGATGGGGACGAGGACCGTAGGATGGCTGCTGCTGATACACTGGGGGTTGCTGCTGCGACTGGTGTGGTCTCTCTGATGGGAGTACTGCCTCCCTGACCTGACGGCTGCTGCTGAGGGTGGGCACCACCACTCCCCACCTGAATCCGGGATGGTCTCGTCGGATCCCAGGCTGGGGAGCGGTCGTACCAGATCCCGGTTGACATCCATCAACGGCTCTGCATCCAAGGGGGCTGGGGGTAGTACTGCAAACGGCTGGTCCGGCTGGTAGAGCACCATCTGCATCTCTGAAGATGGTGGAGACTGGTAGGTGGGCTGCGGCTGCTGGTACGGCTCCGCCTGTACAAAGTGAACCTGTCTAGGCTGCTCTGAGGAGCTGGAGCGCTGGGACGAGCTGCCTGCTGCTGCCGGTATCGCCTCGCGACAGAAGACGGGGCTGTGAAGCCGTCTGTGTCTCCTGGAGACACATGAGCTGTGTCTTCATGTCGCTCAAGACCTGTGCCATCTGCTCCATCTGCGTGATACTCTGGCACTGCTTCTTCTCTATCAGCTCCATGCGGTCCAACTTCTCGCTGATAATGCCCATGTCCGCAGCGGACGACTCGGCCTGTGCTGCTGCTACTGCGGACGAACTGGATGGACCTGCATCTACCCGTGCTATCCTCTGGTACTGCACGGGTCCTGGCCGATGTGGCTGGGTCTTCTGCGTATAGAGCCTGGTCTGAGATATCACCATGTAGTTTTCTGACATCTCCTCGTAAATGGCCCAGACCTGCTCGTGGTCCTTGGCGAAGTAGGACCCGCCACAAGAAGCGTTCACCAGACCCTGAAGCTCTGGCGTCAACCCGCTGAAAAAGCTCTGAACTAGGTTCGGCTTCGATATGTCGTGGTGCGGGCATCTGTCTAAGAGCTCTCTGAACCTCTCCCAAGCCTCGTGGAACTGTTCGTTGGGGAACATGGAGAAGTTGCTGATCAGGGCCCTCGCTGCATTCGTCCGCCCGAGTGGATAGTACTTCTTCAAGTACTCGGTGCGGAGCTGCTCCCCAGGTGGTGGACGAACTTCCCTAGATGCTTCAGCCAGGTTGGTTGCTCTATCTGCCAGTGAAAATGGGAATGCTATCATCCGTATGGTGTCCTGGTCCACGTGGCGATCGTGGACAGTGCTGCAGATCATCAGAAACTCCTGGAGGTGGAGGTGGGCTCCTCGGTGGCTAGCCCGTGGGAAACGGGGTAGTAGCTGCAAGGTGTTCGGGGGAACTTGAAGTCCCCACGATAGCTGGCACTACCACCCAGTGAATGCATCAGAGTGGATCCGGGGTTGTGTAACGCCCGCATCGGCTGTGGTACTCCTCTCGCAGCAGCGGCTGCTGCTGCGGCGGCGGCTGCTGCTGCGGCTGCTGCCTCTGCGTCCTCTTGCATCAGGTATATCCTCGGGCTCGCTCTGCTCTGATCCTCGCTCTGCTCGGAGCCTCTCCAACTCGGCCTCATCTCAATCATAACCGCCCCCTGATCGCGTAGCTGCTGCTGAACCGTCTCTAGCGATGCGATCAGGGTGGAGTTGATCGCTCCCTGGTCAAGTATAACATGCTGGTCTCCCTGTGGACCTCTGGAGTGATCATCTGATCTGGCTGCCATAGCAACGTCTGCAAAACCAAACGAGCCCAACTCAGGTGCTGTCAAATGTATCAATCTCTCCTCGGGCTCGTGTCTCTCAGGGAAGGTCAGAAAGGGGGTCGAGGGGGAACAGGCGGAATCGTACTCGGGCTCGGAGAGCTGGTCTGGGCTCTCACTAGCTGATCGACGCCCAAATGACAGAGATAAAGGTGTAAAATAAATGCTAGGTCGTTGCGACCTCAATCACTCGGGACTAAGCAAATCAAGAAAAATAATCAACCACTCGAATAAGATAAAATCAAGCAAGCACAAGATAGAGCGGTCTGCTATAGGATTCACCTGGTATAGCTCCCAGGGTCGAAAACAAGGAGCACAGATTGGCCTTGCGGCCTACGATGTAGTCAAGTATCCAAGGAAGTCTTTTTTAGGGTTTTTATTTGTTTTGAATTTTTTTTAGATTTTTTTAAAAGGTGAGAAAGTGAGAGAAAGGGAATACAAGGTGAATTCAACAATTTATACAACACACAAAAATGATGCAAAAATTCCAGAAAATTGATTTTTATGTTTTTTCAAGTTTTTTACTGTTTTTGATGAATTTTTGGAATTTTTCTAATGGATAAAATAATTATTAAAAATCAAACAATGCAAAGAAGGTAGGGTACTGTCCAGCAAGGCTTAAGATCCAAAAATAAAAATAATTTTGGATCTCAAACAGCCCTGAAGGTAATTTTTCCTAAAAACTATGAGGAATAAGGAAAATTTAGGCACCCTAATTATTATTTTTGGAGTTTTAAATTTTTTATTACAATTTTTATGAGTTTTTAGGGGTTTTTCAATTTTTATGGTTTTTAATTGATGAAAAGTAGCCAAACTTGGCTAGAAAATCAAACAATCAGTAAACAACAATATCTAATTTTTTTTAGAATTTTTAGTGGAGTTTTAATATTTTTTTGGTATTTTTAAAGTCAAACAGTGGCGAAAAGAGGGGTTTTTGAATTTTTAAAAATAATAAATGAAATCAAAAATGTCCCCCAAAAATCATAGAAATTCCTACACCATGGCAGGAGCCATGTGTCAAAATCTCATTGGATTTGGAGGTCGTTTGATATTTTATTCAAAAGAACAAGGGGGCACTGTGCACAGGGACCTATGTGCAAATACCCAAAAGTTCTGGGGTCCTGGTGCAAAATACCCAAGAAATCACGTGCCAAGCACGTGTCTGGGGCACACAGGGACCTAAATGTAATAAAAATAAGTTCCGAGGGCTTATTGGTAACAAGTACCAAAAGTCCAGGGGCTTATATGCAATTTACCCAAAATAATTCGCACATGTTCAAAATCAATGCTCACAGGGGTATATATGCAAATTCACAAAACATTTTATTCATTGAATAACATCCAGAACTACAAGGGGTTCTATGCAAATAACCCAACAAAACACGTGCAAAGCACGTGGGTCTCTACTGGCAGGGGTATAATCGCAAATAAAATTAAGTCCGAGGTCCTTAATGCAAATAACCCAGAAAATAAACAACTAGAATTGAAAATTACAGGACTGAACTGAAATAAGACAAACAGAGGGGGTCTATGATATTTACCCCTTTATTAATAGCGACGGCCCAGATGATGACGCGTGGATGATCGGACGGCGGAGAACAAACGCGCCTTCGACTAATGAAGCGCTGGCCTGATCTGACGGCTGGTGTGCGTCCACGTGTATGATCGAACGGTGGGGGTGCGACGTGGTTCTGCGAAGGGAACCAGGCTCAGATCGGATGGTCGAGAGAGAGGCACGTGGATGATCGAGCGGTGCTGGGCTCCTGCGCCTCTCCTCTGTGATCAAGGGTCCGGATGAACTCCTCAAATGAATCGACGGCTGCTGCTCCTCGAAGAATGGACGGCTACGATCAGAACTGGAGCGAGGGCTTCATCGGACGGCTCTGGAAGGTGGAGGAAGAACTCGACGCCGGCGAAGTTCGCCGGCCTCCTGCGTGTACTCCGGTCCTCCTCAGCTGCGCCTGAAGGTCGGAGAAGATTCCTGGTGACTGCCCGCAGCTGCTGGTGATGGCCAAGGGTCCAACCGAACCCTGGAGGGGCTCCGGCGAGACCTGGCTGCTCGAAGCTCCTGGCTGAACTGGGAAGGAGGCTCAGACACCTCCTTTGGACCTGAAAAATAGTCAAGAAGCTTCGCGGGTCGAGGGCAAAGTGCCTCGACCCGGTTAGGTGGTGTGAAGGTGGACTGTGCGGCGTGGCGAATGAGCTCCGGCGAGGCGACGGCGATGGAGCTCGACTCCCAGATCCTGTGCGATCTGGGTTGAGTGAAGGTGCGTAGAAGGTGCGTGAGGAGGTTGCGAAGGTGCTGATCGGGTCGGATTGGAAGATGGGTGATCGGAGTGGTCGGAATCGGAGATATGCGTCGGAGGTCGGAATTGGGGAGAAATCGGAAATTACGCTAAATGGGAAAGAACTAAGGTTACCTGATGGATGAAGTAGACTGGGCTGGAGATGGGCTATCTCCGGGTCGTAGCTTCGAAGGGCGTCAAGGCCTGAAGCTCGATGCTCGACGCGGCGGCGGAGCAAAGACGGCGAGGTTACGCCGGATCGATGGAATCGCCCTCTCGCCTCACTGCAACACGGGCAAAAGCTTGTTGTCACTCTCGCCTTGCCGATGGAGGTCACGGGGAAGAAGGAGATGGGCCAAAGATGCGGCGCGGAGGCGGCGGAGGTGATGGCTATATAGAGTGACAGGGGCGTCTAGGGTTGAGTGGGGACGGCGAAGGAAAGCTTTGATTTGATGGCGGAGGATCCGGCGAGGGAGAGGGATGTGCGGCGAAGGATCCGGGCGCGGGGGTTGAGTGGGTGACAGCCTGGAGCGCGTGGGAAAAATCGGGGAAGATGGGCGCGGCGCGCGTTGGCCAGAAAAGGAAGGAGGCGCGGGGGAGTTGACTGGGGTCAACATTCCCCCGTGGCCCAATCAGGAGCGGCCACGTGGATGCTATTTTTGTTTTATTTTTTTAGGGTAGAAATAGGCCGAATTAGAGAAAACTTAAAACATGAAATATTTTTTCTTTTATTTTTTTCTATTTTTGGTGATTTTTAATTAATTTTTGGAAATAAAAATAGGTTAGCTCTATATATAGGTATATGTACACTGCATGGATTTTTATTTTTGATTTTTTTATTTGTTATTTTTTTTGTGTTTTTATGCTCATTTTGTATTTTATTTATTTACAACATGAAATATAGAATAAAAGAATATTTTTATTTTATTTTTATTACTTATATACAAGGGTGAAATAAATAAATATATACATTTATATAACATGGTATAAATACAATGTATTTTTGTATTTTCAATTTTGTAATTTTTATTTGATTTTTGTTTTGTTTCTTTTTATTTATTTTATTTACAAAAGGTAATATAGAATATTTACAAAAAGTTTAGAAAATAAATGAATTTATTTACAAGGTTAAATAAATACAAGGGTGTGGTTTATACACAAGGTGAAGGAAGGGTATTTTTGGAATTTTTGATTTTTATCTTTTTATTTTGTTATTAATAAAATATACATACAATATGTACAAGCTTCTTTTTTGGGTGAGGAAAATATATAGTTTAATTTATTTACAAATATAAACAAGTGAGCTCCTATCTCCCTCTACTTTGGCTTTTATGCGGTCAGGCCCATGCTGAGCCCTCCCTTGGGTTAGGTTGCTCAATATTTATTCTAAATATTTCCCTCTTTTTCTTTTTGCTCTTTATTCTTTTATTTTGTGCACAAAAACATGCTAATTATAGGTTTTTACACAATGCATGCTTTTGGTATTTATTGGTATTTACACATATCTACATGTATTTGCAAAGGTTTTTGTAGCTAAAATAGAAGAATAAAGAGTGATGAATGGGTATTCATCACCCCCCTATGCTTAACTTTGCTAGTCCCTTAGCAAACACTTATTTGAAAAAGAAGTGAAAAATAAAGAAAAAGAAAAAGAAAAAGAGGATGTACATGGATTAAGGTTGACTTATTAAATTTTCCTTCATTAACTTGAAATATGGAGCTCGATCAGATGTTTGGATTATTAATGTGTCGGAACCTTATTTGGACTTAAGCTTAAAACTCAACAGCCTCCAAGTTCCACCAATCTATGGGCAAGACTCCTCAATAAACCAGATCAGAACAAGTCCACATACACAGACTCTAATGACCATGAATCTTTTCCTTGCGGTGTAAGTGATATGTGGCTCCCCACCTCAGAAGTGACAAAGAGACAACCTCCCTCAACTTGGTAACTCTAATGCCTCAGTCTAGCAACTCTTTCCTCGAGAAGCGGGGTATTCCCTTCTAAGTTCAAGTGCAACCGGCTCAAGGAGAGGGGGTAGAAGTATAGAGTTTTGGAAGCTTAGCCAGTGTAGCTAAGTCTCCCGCTGCAAGCTTCATGAGATCTTTACACTCCGGTGGGGTTATTAAATTTTCAATCCGACCCACCACTTTTTTGGAGTTCTTTTTGCATTTTTGCATTTTTTTTTTTCGGGTAGACGTGCCCGAAAGCGGTGCAGCCAGAGGCTGCCTAAGAGACCGTCTACCCATCATCTTGATCTGGGCGAGTAGGGCGGATGAGATCTGGAATCAACTATGATCACAAAACAAACCCCCGGTTCACCAACGCAACGCGAGCTGAAGACCGTGAAAGTTCGGTCAAATTATCTTGTCTATTTTATTTTGGTGAACACACAAAGTATCAGAGCGCTTACGTGACCTGTTAGGATATCCGATACTAGCCCCAACCGACTGGCCCACACTAAGAAGTCGGTAATCAGTCGGGTCTAGCACCGGGAGGCTCTACCTAGGGTGCGGGTCACTCTCTCGCGCATCCAAACCAGACAATGAGGGGGTTGCTCTCCCCAAGACAAAGTTTTTAGGGTGAGCGGTTTTTAATGATCAAGTATGATTAGCAGTCCCGATTTTATTGTTTTTCTTTTTAATATTTTTCAAAGCAAGCAAAAGGCCTAACGAATTTTTCGGTTCTCCTGATTATTTAAGCCGAAAACAGGGGGGAGAAGACGAAAAAGCCGATGCGCGAGAAAATCAATGATGCATGCAAAGTAAGGAAGGCGTACCTGACTCCAGCACTCTACATGCAATATGATCCGCGCAGAATTTAAAGACAAGAAAATAAACTACCTAAATGATGCAACGGGAAAAACCGATGCCCTAAACAACAGTGCTAGCGTAGAACCGTCTAACCGATCACCGACCTCCAAGCCAAAGAGTCCGGTCTTGGCTTACCCCTCCTCTTCTCGACAGGTCGAGTTCAGGAGTTAGCGCTTGTGGGGCAGGCTCGCGGCACGTAGGCTGCGAAGGCAAATGAGTCGGTTATTTTTATTAATTATTTTTAGTAGGTCCAATTACGGTCTATAGGAACAGATAATCAATTAGGTGTTGGGATCCTACTATTACGGCACAGTCACCAGAAAATCCTACTGCTAGGGGCTCAATCAAAAAGCCGCGTAAACACCGGAAAGGCAGTAACAAGTAGAAAATGAAAGCCGCGAAAAACCGCGAAAAACCGCTAAAGTCTAAAGGGTCCCCCGAGCACACCGGTGCTCGGCGAAACAGACCCGAGAGTGTCCAAGTCCAAAGGTCTGAGTGTACCTGTATTATTACAATAATAATGAAATAAAATCCTAAATTATCCTCTCCCACTCAACTCTCTCTCTCTAGCTCTCTCCTGCGGCTTCGTGAAGAAGGAAGCCGCCTCCGCGTCGCTCGGGTGCTCCGGCGCTCCTAAGAATGCCGCCCTCGCTCCTCGGGCCCTCGCAAGAAATAGAAAGAAAAGTGGTCAGTCCAGAATTATTCAGAAATGTCAGAAAAATGTATATATACAAAAATCTATACAAAAAGCCGCGAATCAAAAAGCCGCGGAAAAATCTAAAAGACTACTAAGCCGTGCTCCCCGGCAACGGCGCCATTCTGATAACCCAAAAATCCGAGTGACTAAGGCAAAGGCAAAGGAATGGTCGTTGTGACCTCAATCAATCGGATGGGTATATCAAGAAAAATCGAACCGCGAAACGAGTCAAAAATCAAACAAGGCAAAACACGCGGTCCTAGCTATGTGATTAACCTGGTATAGCTCCCAGGGTCGAACACAAGGAGCACGGGTTGGCTCGAAAGCCTACGAAGTAGTCAAAATGAGATAAAATACAGAGAAAATATTTTTGGGGATTTTTAATTATTTTTTGATTTTTTTTTGAAATTTTTAATATATGAAGAAAATGAGAAAAGCAAAAACAAGCACACTTGAGCAATTTATTTAACACACCAAAAATGATGCAAAAATTAAGGAAAAAATGTTTTTAAGTTTTTTTGGTTTTTAAGTGTTTTTGGTGAGTTTTTGAGATTTTTCTAATGGGTAAATTATTTTCTAAAAATCAAACAGTGCTGAAAATAAGAGGTACTGTCCAGCAAGGCTTAAGACCCAAAGATAAAATATTCTTGGATCTCAAGAAGCCCTGAAGATAATTTTCCTATAATCTAGAAAGAATAAGGAAAATTTAGGCACCCTAATTATTGTTTTTGGATTTTTACTTTATTTATTATAATTTTTATGAGTTTTTAGGGGTTTTTCAATTTTTAGGGTTTTTAAGTGATGAAAAATAGCCAAAATGGCCTGGAAAATCACACAACAAGCAGACTACAGTATTTTAGAATTTTTGGGCGTGATTTTGTATTTTTTTTTGGTATTTTTAAACCTAGACAGTAGCTAAAAAGGCTATTTTTGAATTTTTAAAAATACTAAATAAAAGCGAAAATGTCCTCAAAAATCACAGAAATTACTACACTATGGCAGGAGCCATGTGTCGAAATCTCATTGGATTTGGAGGTGATTTACTATTTTATTCAAAAATGCAAAGAGGGTACAGTGCACAAGGACCAATGTGCAAATACCCGAGAATCTGGGGGCTCTGGTGCAAATTACCCAGCAAGTCACGCGCGTGGCGCGTGGCTGGGGCACACAGGGGCTTATCTGTAACAAAAACCTACTCCTTGGACCTTTTGGTAACTGGTACCAGAAAGTCCAAGGGTATGGCTGCAAATATACCACTAAAATTCGCACATGCGTGAATACAAAGCTCACAGGGGTATAACTGCAATTAACGGAAACTATTTCTTCATTTCATAACAGCCCAGATCTACAGGATAAAAGATGTAAAAAGCCCTAAGCTACACGTGACGACGCACGTGGTCACATACAAACAGGGGCATACATGCAATTAACAACAACCACAAGGTCCACAGTGCAAATAACCCTACGTAAATAAAGTTTTAAAACTATTTACAGGACTGGAAATAAAATGACAAACTAAGAGGGGGCCCTAAGATATTTACCCCTTTATTGGTCGACGGCCAGATGCGCGCCACGTGGTGGATGGACGGTCAGGATGGGCGGCGCTCTCCTTCTCTTCTTCTCTTGGGCTCGATCGACGGTACGAGGGAGGCCACGTGGAGGATCTAACGTCTGGGGCTCAGGTGCCTCTCTCCTCTGCTGCCAACGGTCCGGATGGGCTCCTCAGATGGATCGACGGTCGCTGCTCCTCAACAGATGGACGGCTGGGATTAGAACTGGAGCGGAGGCGTCATCGGACGGCTCTGGAGGATGATGGAGGAACTCGACGCCGGCGAACTTCGCCGGCCTCGTGCGTGAACTGCGGTCCTCCTCAGCTGCTGCTAATGATCGGAGAAGATCCGCTGGCTCGTCCCGCAGCTGATGGTGGTGGCCGATGGCCCAGCCGAGCCCTGGAAAGGCTCCGGCGAGGCTGGCGGCGCGAAGCTCCGGTCTTGAATGTAAGGGGGGCTCAGACACTTCCCTTTGAACCTGCAAAGCACTCAGAAAGCTTCGCGGGTCGAGGGCAAAGTGCCTCGACCCAAAGAAGCGGGGTGAAGATGATCGGCGCGGTGGGGCGAAGGAGCTCCGGCGAGCGGAAGACGGTGGAGCTCGAATCCCAGCTCCGGGGCGAGCTGGGTTGAGTGGCTAGGCGAAGAACGTGCGTGAGGGATAGGCGAAGGCGATGGGATGCTCCGATGATCGAAATATGAAGCGAGATAGCAGGAATCACAGGAACACGGCGAACGGTCGATTTGGGGGTAACTCGAAATTAGACTAATCAAGAAGGAACGGAGGTTACCTAGGTGGTGTTGTAGACTATGCTGGAGCTCAGCTGGCTCCTGGTCCTCGCCTCAAGGGTCGTCAACTCCCGAGGCTCGAGCTCCGGGTGGTCGTCGGAGCACGGCGGCGCGAAGCAGCCGGATCGATGGTCGAACACCTCCTCCTCGCTGCGACACCGGCGGGGGCAAGCTGTCACCTTGCTGGTTGCGATGGAGCTCACAGGAAAGAGAATGGGGAACCAAAGATGGCGTGAAAGTGCGGCGGAGCTCGACCTTTATAGTGCTAGGGGTCCGGGAAGGATGGAGTCGGGTACGACGATCGGCGCGCGGATCCCTATGCAAACCTCCGGGCGAGGATCTCGGGTGCATGCAGATGGATTAGGGCCCGGGGTTTGCGGGTTTGGCATTCGGATCAGATGGGGAAAAGATCGAGAAGTCGGGTCCAGAAGAAGATCCGCGGCTCTGGTGGTCCTGGGGGAGGTGTTGACCGGGGGTCAACAATCCCCCGTGGACCAATCAGAGCCCGCCAATTATTAGAATTTTATTTGATTT